>NW_021025614.1:578540-620005 GCF_004153795.1 Camellia sinensis | reverse complement strand
TCTCCAGATATGATCTAATGTATCCTAAGTTTCAAACCCAATTGGTTTCACTTGATTTGCTTATCAAAATAATTTTCTACCATTTATTATATCCAAACAGGTTGTTTTCTGCAGCACTTTAAAGAAATTGACGGTTCTCTTAATATACACGAGCAATCAATGCAAGGCCAAAAATGTACGAAACTAGACTCGTAACCGGTTCTAATGACACTAATTTGATAATTTTTGGATTTATACCCAAAGAGAACAACACTCCCGAATTTACTATTTCGGACTGGTTTCCTGGACAGATTTGAATACCTCAATTTATATGGATTTTGACTCCCAAGAATTATGAAAAAATTCAGATATGAAATTCAATATGTAATTAATCTACAGTAAAAATTTCAGATTAAAATTCATTCGTTTGGTATGGTTTCTTGATTTTTAAAGTCTATGATTCTGCACAGAATTTTTCCTTGAATAATACCCAATCTTTATGCATGAATGTGTTGAACCTTAAACATTATATCTAGACCTATACCAAACAAGGGCACCAGTCCACTGTCAACAAAACACACAAAAATAATGTCACATCTCTTCCACAATGAGACTCACGCAACCACACAGCACCTCTTCTTCCATCATTATTTCCCATAACCCAAGTTTGATATACTAAACTTCCCTTCACACCAGCCCATAAATTAATATATACCTGAATGATCAAACCATGCATTTCACGAACTCAACTATAGAAGATCAAAAATAATAATAGAAGTGAGAATAAACAATTAAATTACCCACAAAGTATTGGTTACATAGAATTCCTCTCCCTCCTTGTTTGCCACAAGCTTCTTCTTCCTCTCTCTCTCCCTCAATGACTCACGGCTGCTAAGCCTAAAGTGGCTGCTATTGCGTTGATTATAAAAAAGAATTGATATCTCACCATTAGGGTTTTATCCACCTAATATAAATTTCCAAAATGACCCCTTACTAACTAGTTTATTATTATTATTATTATTATTATTGTTACTATCATTAAGATTATTATCAAAAGTCTTAAAAAATTGTGAACTTCCATAAAATTTATTTATACTTTAAAAATTAATTAAAGATCCCCCAAATATTTAATTTGCACTTTATGATTCACCATCAAAATATTTGAGATTGTAATATTATTATTGTTATTATTTAATTATTTACTAAATTTTTATATTTGGGTCTTCACACCTCTTGCATTTTTCTAGTCAACAAAATCTTGCTAAATAACCTAGTCAACCAAGCAACCCCTTCTTACCCAAACATTTCCAAGCTTCAATAGGGATATCTTCAGGTTTTAAAGCCTTGGTCAACTTCTTCTTCTTAAGTACAATCTCCATTTTGAAGTTTCTAATACAGCGATGGAACCTATAATCTTGGTTTTCCTTATTACTGGCTACTTTCTCCTATTTTGACCTTCTTCCATGTTCCTCATTTAATAACTTCTCAAAATAATTCTTTCACCTCTCCCTAATCTTTTCATCCTTCACCAACACCTTAGAGTTCTCATTCTTAAAATCTGTTGTTTTCCTCTCTCTTATTTTAACAAGTTTGTATATTCTCTTTTCTCATTCCTTACTATCTAGTCTAGTGTATAGGTCATCATAGGTTTTCAACTTATTACTTTTTTGACTTTCTTATGAGCCAATCTGTAATTCTTAAGGTTTTCCTCAATTCTATCATTCTATCACTTTTTAAAGCAATTTTTTTTCATCTTTTTTGGCCCGTTGGCTCACCCAGCCCTATTTTTTTTAGGGCTTGGGAATATTATTTTAGCCCATAAGGTTAGGCTCTGTAGATATTTTCAGTCCAATTGATTAATGGGTTGGGTTTTGGAAATACACTTATGGCTTGACCAGGCCCACTACGTCTTTTATTTAATTAATTAATTTATTTACATAATATATTGAAAATATATATGCCCTTTTATTGTTGGCATTAGGGTTTATCTTAATTTTAGAAAATTGTGTTTTCCTATGAATTCTGCAAATTCTTAGGTTTATTATTAGTTATTTGGTATGGTTTCAATATGTTTCATCGTGATTTTGTTTGTTTGGGGTCAGATTAAGGAGTTTACATGGTCTGTAATTGGCACCATTATTATTATTTGTTGTTGTTTTCATTCATTCATTGATAGAGAATTCTGTTCTTTATTAAAAGTACAAATTAATATTGCAATCATAGATTCATTGATTCCTAGTCTCTTTTTATTTTTTTATATTTTTTAATAGCTTATGTATATGGCCTGATAAATGGGCTTGGGAATTATAATTTATTTTGGGTTGGGTTTGGGTTGATTATAGAGGCCCGATGTTAGGATCGGGTGAGCTTGGGAAGACATAAAGTTTTTTATTAGGTTATGCCAGTCGAGCCCGAACCCAATCAAAACCGAACCCAACCTGGCCAAGTGGATGACCACCTCTACAACCATCACCAACTATAGCCAAACAAATTCAACTACTTTTTTGGAATGCCATAGATACCTTCCACCGCCGCTATCACCTCTCACTCCAACCACCACTACCATCACCACCACCCTTACACCCCCATCCATCTCGCTACATCTATCACTTCTCACAACCACCATAAGCAAAACTTCACGCAAGTGCCACTACGATGGCGGTCCACCACAACCCCACTCCAACATCTCACAGTCCCACAATTTTCCTAAAAAATCAAACGTATGTAACAAAATCAAAGCAAAAAATCCAAATGGAAATTATAGTAAATTCAAACCAATAAAATAGACAAAATTGCAACAAAACCAGTGGAAAATCTAACTCCATCGTTGTCTTAGATTCGACCATTGCTCTATTATACACAGCCACCACATTTGCACCGCTAGCTTCCTAGATCCAACCAATGCCTTCACGGCACCACCATCCTAGATTTGGATCATGATTACACTATTGGATCTCGTTATTGGGTAGTGTCGTTGGTGTTGGGGTGAGATGGAAGGGAAATGAAGAGGAAGAAGGGTAACGACAATGGCGTGGAGGAGAAAAAGGGCAGCTAAGGCGGTGTAAACCACTAATGGTTTGGTTTACACTTGCGAGTGGTGGGCAGCAGCGTCGTAGTTGGCAGTGATAGTGGCAATGGAAGGAACATATAACAGAGAGTAAGAATGGAGAATGAAATAGAAATTAGGGTTTTGGGTGAGAAGGGCAATTTTTGAGACAAAGAAAAGGGAAAAAAAAGGATATTTGTTTTCTCTTTTAGAAAAATTAACGAAAATATAAGGGTGAAATTGGTTTTTAAGTTAAAGTTGGATGACATTAGCAAATTTGATCCACTATCCTAACGTTTGATTAATGGCTTTGGTGTAACTGTAACGCAGTTAAGCTTTTCTGGGGAGGTGCTTGTCAAGGGAAGGTGGATGCTATTTTTTTCTTTTACTCGTGGATTTTGATAAAGTTGATGATGGTTCAATGCAATAAGGTTATATTAAGAAAGCAACCATGTCGTATTAAGGTTAAGCTTTGATACCAAATTGAAGTTGAACATAGTAAGAAGAAGAGAGAGAAAAAGGAGAAAAAAACAGCGAAGAGGTCGCTACTTAAACACCCACAATATTATTAAGTCAAATTTGAATAATACAATGCAAAGCCTAATATTTATAGTCTTCTAGCAATTGTTAAAATTGCAAACTAAAATCCTAATAATATTTGGAAACATAATCAAAATTACCTAATTAATAATTATGTACATCCTAACTAAAATACTAAATATAATAATCTACCAATTACATTTATTGGAACAAAAAGTCTTCGGTACATGTAGTAGACCCACGACCTTCATCCTAGGCTTCTAAAACGGATAATGGGGGCTCTAACCAATTTAGGGTTGTTCCATCACTAGATGTGCCAAAATCTACAATGTGCTCTAGCTCCTAAATTGTGAGTCCTTTTGGAATGTGAGTTTCTCCCAAAACTCTTGTCCCTAGAAGGTGCTATGTACCAAGTTTGATGGCGATTCGAAGCTATTTGGTGATTTTGTATCTAAAAGCCTCGATACAGTTATTTTTTAAGAAACTAAAGTATACATAGGCAAACATTGTGCTCAACTCCCCAAATTAGGAGTCCTTTTAGAGTGTCGTTTTTTTGCAATACTTTATTGTGCCTAAATGATGATATGTGCCAAGTTTGGTGGAAATCCAAGACTATTTGGTGATTTTAGTACATAAAAGCCCTGATACTACTGTTTTAAAAAAAATAATAATAGGCCGTTTGTAATTCTCAAATTGGGACTTACTTTGTAGTAGATGGTTTGATATGCCAAAATTGGTGGCAATACAAGGCAGTTTAGCAATAATAGTACCAAAAAGCTCTGAAATAGTTTATTTTTAAGAAACTAAGTGCGTCAAAACCTACAATATGTTGCAACTTCAAAATTGAGAGTACTTTCAAAGTGTCATTTTTTGCCGCAATTCTCTTGAGTCTAGAGTTCTATGTAACAAGTTGGTGGCAATTTGAGACCGTTTGGCAATTTTATTACATAAAACCCCCCAAAATAACCTTTTTTGAGATGGGCCATGCTAATGACAACCCACAGATTGTCAATAATGGAAAGAAAATGCCAAGAACATTATTTATCAACAAAAAACAAACAAAAAAAATGCAAAAGGGGTACAATATCAATGTATTTTTTACATATCCCAAAACATTTTCATACATTTCAATACACTTTTCACATCTAGAGGTTATTGACAACCCAAAGGCCTGTCTTATCGTTTTCCTCTTAAGAAATTATGTTGAAACCTATGATGTACTCTTAACTTTCAAACCAACAGTCTTTTTGGAGTGTTGTTTTCTTCCAAAACTCTTCTATGCCTAGATGGTGCTCTATGTCAACTTTGGTGGTGCGATTTAGGGATTTTGGCACTGTTAAATCCCAAAATGGTCATTTTAAAGAAGCTAAGTGTTGCTAGATTGATTTTGTTCTCAAACCGTACAACACAAATACAATAATATTTGAACTTTAAATAGGCTTGTAAACACTTCCGAGGGTTTTTAGTAGCCTCAACCTTTAACCTTAACCTCCTTGAATGCCCAATGGCTACTAGGTGTCATTTCTTAAATATATGCATACACATATATCAAAGCATTTTAAAAAACAAACTAAAAGCTTTTTTACTCAACCTATTTAGAGGCACCTGCTGTCTTTGTGTGGCTATACAATAATTTAAGTTGAGCACTCAATTGCTCAAGCTGTGTATGAGCTTCTTTATGACTGCCTCCTAGATATGTTAGGTGATCTTGCAATTGCCAATGGCTCAAACACCTAGATAGGCCGGCCTCTTTGTACACGGCAGTTCTAGGCATAGGTCCCGTTTGGTAGAATTATAGAAAAGTGATTATAAATGATAACTTAACAGATTATAAATTATAACTTTAAACATAAGCTGTTAACCTGTTTAGTGTAGCTGTGAAATTATGGATTTAAGCAGCAGAGTAGTGTTTGATTGATAAGCTGTAAAATAACTTTTTGCTGTATAATTGTCATTTTTGTCCTTATATGATATAAAAATGATTATTGTCATTTCTTTCAGTTTTGATTTGAAAAAAAAATATTTCATTAATAAAAGTTGATACAATTAGTATTACAAAAATTATTATTTCTATTTTTTCATTATAAAGTAATTAGTGTCAATTAATGGCTTATTTTCATTTTTTCATTATAAATTATTATTTTCATTTTTCAATTAGTATAAAAAAATTTCATTATAAATTAATTAGTGTCACTTAATGGCTTATTTTCATTTTTTCATTATAGATGATTTTTTCCATTTTTTCATTATAAATTAATTAGTATAAAATTATATCATTTTTTCATTATAAATTAATTAGTGTCAATTAATGGCTTATTTTCATTTTTTCATTATAGATTATTATTTTCATTTTTTCATTATAAATCAATTAGTGTAAAATTATTTCATTTTTTCATTATAAATTAATTAGTATAATTTTTTTTTTCATTTTTTCAATTAATATAAAATTTATTTCATTCATGGCTAAAATGCTTAATTATTATTATTATTTTTTTCATTCATGGCTAAAATGCTTAATTATTATTATTATTATTATTATTATTATTATTATTATTATTATTATTAGTATTATTAAAAAAACTTGGAAAACTCCCAAAAAAAAAGAAAAAAAAGAAAAAGAAGCTGAAAACCCTAGCTTCGGCAGTACAGCGGCAACGAACCGGTGCTAGGGTTTGAAATCGCCTCTCACGACTGATCGAGATGGGGGATGGGAGAACGACGATGGAGGCACACAAAGAGAGAGAAAGAGAGAGAGAGAGAGAGAGAGAGAGAGAGAGAGAGAGAGAGAGAGAGAGACCAACGTAAATCGCGATGACGGCGTTGGTTCATATCGCAGTGGCGACGAACCAATATCGGAGAGAGAGGGAGACAGACAGAGCTTCGCAATCGCGATGGCGACGAACTATGGCTTCGCGATGAACCAACGCCAGAGAAAGAGAGATAGAGAGAGAACAGAGCGACGAACCAACGCGACAGAGAGAGAGAGAGAGAGAGAGAGAGAGAGAGTGATTGAGTAACTCGAAATCTTAGCC
The DNA here is from genome assembly GCF_004153795.1 of Camellia sinensis. Classification (NCBI taxonomy): domain Eukaryota; kingdom Viridiplantae; phylum Streptophyta; class Magnoliopsida; order Ericales; family Theaceae; genus Camellia; species Camellia sinensis. Next base: position 613,408 of record NW_021025614.1, on the reverse strand, counting down.
AGAAATCGTCGCCGAAAATCGCCTCTCAGGCCACCAAAAATTGCCTCACTCTCTCTTTCTCTCTCTCTCTCTCTCTCTCTCTCTCTCTCTCTCTTCGGACGTGAACAGTGTTCGATCTCCAAGTTTACATATTGGTATTTTGGTAATTTTTTAATTTTTGAAGAGGCATTTAAGTCATTTTCCCATCCACACCCAACTGCGTGCTTAAGCTTAAAAAAAAAAGCACCTCTGAGGCAGCTTACAACTTTTAGCTCAAAATCAATTAATTTAAGCTATAATCTATCTCTTATAAGCTCAATCAAACACTCAAAAATGGCTTATTTTATGCCAAAAGCTGATTTAAGCTGAAATTAAGTGCTATCAAGCACCACCATAGTCTTGTTATACGAATTAATTAGGATCCCGTAAATCATGTATTACGAGATATTAGGCTATTTTTATTAAATTTTATTTTATTTGATTCTATCTTTCTAAATTGTAATCTCTTCAATTCAATATATATATATAAGGCTAATCATGAATTGTGATTAAGCCATTCAATTCATTCTCTTCTTTTAGGTATAGAGCCACAAACTTAATCTCTTTTTCTTCACTCTGTAGATCTATCCTTGATCTCTGACTTCCTTTCTCTCTCTCTCTCTCTCTCTCTCTCTATCTCTCTCTCTTTTCTTCTAGCTTCTTTCTCTCTTTCGACCTTAACCCAGCCCTCTTACATCTCAACCCAACCTTTACCCTTCTCCAGAGAGCTTTCTCCACTTCTGGCCAAGCTATTCAAGGGCTAGGTTGAGGCTGATAACCCCTCCAAGGCAGTTCCGCAGGTGTTGTGCCTGGTTCGGGTACCAGTGTTGATGTGATAAGCACTTTTCTAATTTTTTCTATTATCTAGGGCTACCGGTGTGTTTGGATGTGTTTGTGGTACACCAATTTCTCTGCCCTTTGTTTGTGATATTGTTGGTTATTGCTCTAGTTCAACTGGTTGTTTGCTTCGTTGTAACTGTTACCATGACTGAATCATTTGTTACCGCTATGATTGAGGCACCTGGTAAACTGGTTACTCTTGTGTCTGGTTTTTCCCTCTTAACAAGCCCCCAGCTCATTGTATTACGAGTCTCTTGTTGAATGGGAAGAATCTCGATACATGGAGTCACTCTCTCAAACTATATTTGGGGGACAAAGGGAAGGTTCATTGGCTCTGGATTACTGAGACCCAACCTTTTGATGATGATCCTAAGCATGGGTAGTGGGATATCGATAATTGTATTATCTTGGGATAGATGTTGAACTTTATGAAAGATCGGATTTATCCCATGTTCATGTATTGTGACACCGTTCCTTATCTGTGGAAGGCTCTTTCCTAGATATATGCAAATGCTCATAATGATGCTCGCATCTTCGAACTCTATTAGGACATCTCTCACGCCTCTCAAACAACTTTCGGTTTTTTAGTTGCCGAGTTCTTTGGGTATTTGCAGGCTCGTTGGGAGGAATTAGCTCAATATGAGCCATTGAGTGACTTACCAGTGAAGGCAACTTTTATTGTCTCCAAACATTTGGCCTACTAGCGTACTTATCAGTTTCTCATGGCTTTAAAACAAAAATTGGAGTCTCTTCAAATTTAGATCTTGAACACTTCGCCGATGCTGTCTTTATATGAGACCTTTGCTACTATTTATAGTGAGGAGTGTTGCCGTCATTTGGTTCAGCTCGCTTTTCTCTCTACCCTGGAGCTTTCTCATGTTCCTAATCAGATGGCTTACAGTGAGCTTTAGTTCCCGTGGCTCTTTTGGGAAAATTACTGTCACCATTGTGGGGAAATTGGGCATGTTAAGGCTCATTTCAAGTTTCATCCTAAGTTGAAGTAATAGTTTGCTCAGAATCGGGGGTGTGGTCCTACTCGCACTATAGCTATTATGGAATTGGTCCCTACCATAGTGACATCTAGTGTTCTTGACTTGCATGGCTAGCTTCAAGCTCAACTTCGCTCCCTCACTACCTATCCCTCTAGTCCATCATCTTCATCTAGAACTACCTTTGTTATAGGTACTTCTACTGCTTTCCATGTTCTGTCTGCTTACCCCACATGGGTTCTGGACTTAGGGGCTAATGATCATATGACTGGTGAGTTTTCCTTTATTTCTTCTTCGATTTTCTTACTGTGGCTCAAACTGTCTATCTTGCGGATGGATTTCTCTCCTGTGAGTCATAATGGTGTTGTCTCTTTATCTCTTGATATATTTCTCTCCTCTATTCTTCATGTTCCTAAGTTTGCCTATAATCTGTTATCTGTTAGTTGTCTTGCCAAACTTTTAATTGTGTAGTCAGCTTTTTACCCACTTCTTATCTTTTACAGGACTTGAGTTCGAAGAGGAATTTTGGTAAGGGATATGAGCGTGATGGGTTGCACTACTTTGGGGTTCTTCCTCCTCTGCCACCGCTACCTCCTTTATCTAGTTTTTAGGCTTTTGTTTTGCCTACGTCAGTGTCTTGTGTCTTTTCTAGTCAAACTTTAGCCTTATGGCAAGCCTGTTTAGGTCATGCAAACTTTCAATATTTATGTTTACTTTTCCCTTTTTTAAATAAAGCTTGTAAGGATTCTCATTTTCAATGTGTGGTTTTTGAGTTAGCTAAGCGTGCATGTAATAGTTATATTCCCCACATGGCTTGTGCACCTTGTGCCTTTAATCTCATTTATTTCAATGTTTGGGGTCTTTCTTCTATACATGCTTTATCTGGACATAGATATTATGTGACTTTTATTAATGACCACACTAGGTGTACATGGGTTTATCTTTTTAAATGTAAATCTGAGGGTGTTTATTTTTTTATTTTATTTTATTTTTTTTTTTCCATTTTTGTTTAGTTTTTGTAATGATTAAAACCAAATTTAAGTTTGTTGTCCGGAATATCCGCTCTGATAATAGGGGGGAATACATCTCAGATTTTTTTGCTCTCATTTCAATCAAGTAGGCATTCTCTAGTAGCTTACTTGTATTTGTACTCTTGAACAAAATGGAGTGGCTGAATGTAAAAATTGTTATATTATGTTTGTAGTTCAGTGTCTTCTTTGTGGTATGAATGTTCCCAAGTTGTATTGGCATATGGCTATCCTTACAGCTATCTAGTTGATTAACAGCACCCCGAGTTGGGTCTTGCCCCATTTCAAGTCCTTAAGCCTGATAATACCATGTTTTCTATCATACCTCGTGTGTTTAATTGTACTTTCTTTGTTCATAACCGTAGTTCTGCCTGCACTAATCTAGATGACAAGGTTTTCCACTATATTTTTATGGGGTATTCATCTTTATCTAAAGGGCATAGGTGTTATGATCTAGTGTCTCGGCATTTTTATCATTCATTGGATGATGCTTTTTGTGAGGATTTGCCATTTTTTTCTTCTAACATTCCCTTGCAAGCTCCTATGGCGGCTCCCCAATCTCTCCAGTCTCCATCACTCGCCATGTTTCCATTCTGATCCAGACAGCTCCTATACATTAGATAATTCTCTTAATCCTACCCCTACTCTATCTCTTCCTTCTTATTGAAGGTTTACGCGTCGTCCTCCACCCCTGACAGAATCCTCTTGCCCTTTCAGGTCAGGTACATCTTCTTCCCGTATTGCTTCTTTTTGTCTCTCTCAGTATCCTGATCGAGAGCATCATCCCCCTTTTCGTTTTGGTTGGCTTGGTAGTACTAATCATCCTATTTCCTAGTATCTTCCTATTATGGTTTTACAGGTTCTTATCGCTCTTTTTTGGGCAAACTTGGGTATAATTCTATCCCTTGCTATGTCTCTGAGACCTTCCAAAATCCCAAGCGGTTTGCTACTATGCATGCTGAAATGGATGCTCTAGAACACAATTAGACATGGGAAATTGTTCTGTCACCTTCTTCTACTAAGACGGTTGGATGCAAATGGGTATTCACTTTGGTACTACCTTTGCATCGATAGCAAAACTAACCTCTGTTTGCCTTGTTTCCTTGGTTGTTGCTCATTCTTGGCCTCTCTATCGACTTGGTGTCAATATGCCTTTCTCCATGGAGATTTACTTGAGACTATATATATGGATCCTCCATCTGATTTTCATGTAAGGGGGAGTATGTGGAGAAAGTATGTCACCTTCGTAAATCTTTGTATGTTATGAAATAGTCTCCACGCACTTGGTTTAGTCATTTCAGCACAGTTATCTTGTCTATGAGCTTTGTTCAATGCCACTCTGATCATACCTACTTCATTAGGCAGCGAGCGAATGGTTCGTGCATCATTTTGCTTGTCTATCTTGATGATATCGTTCTTACAAGGGATGAAGCTACATGAATTGCTCAAGTAAAGAAGGATCTTAGCCATGTTTTTGATATTAAAGACGTAGGTCCTCTCAAGTACTTTCTCAGTATGGAGGTTACTCATTCTCGCAAGGAATTTCCTTGTCTTAAAGGAAGTATACCTTGGATCTTCTTCAAGACACTGGTATTATGGGTTATAAACTTGCTTCTACACCTATAGATCCTAACTTGAAGCTTACAGTTGAATCTTGTGAGGTATTGAGTGATCTAGTTATGTATCAGCGTTTACTGGGTTGACTGATTTATCTAATCAACACTAGGCCAGACTTGACATTTGTTGTGAGTATTGTGAGTCAGTTTATGCATGCACCTCATATAGCTCATCTTGATGCAGTCTATCACAACTTGCGATATTTGAAGACTACTCTAGGTTTGGGGTTATTCTTCTTTGCAATTCAGTCTGGGTTGTCTTGTTTCGCTGATGTGGATTATTCTGGATCCAAAACTGACCGACGTTCTACATTTGGTTTTTGTAGCTTCTATGGTAATCATCTTATATCATGGAAAAGTAAGAAACAATTAGTTGTCTTGAGATCTTCCGCTAAAGCCGAGTATCGTGCTATAGTGCAAGGCACTTGTGAGATATTTTGGGTCTGATCTATTCTTGCAGAATTGGGCTTTAAGGAGGATACTTCCTCTCTTTTGGACTGTGACAATAAGTCTGGAATTATGTTAGCCTCTGACTTAGTTCTTCATGAGAGGACTAAAAATATAGAGGTGGATATTCATTTTATTAAGGAAAAGATTAGGACAAATGTGGTGAGTCTATCTTTTGTCTCTTCATCTGAACAACTAGCTGATATGTTCACCAAATCGGTTACTCCAGCCTTGTTACAGTATTCCATTGTCAAGCTAGGTTTAGAGAATATCTTTGAACCAACTGGGGGGGGGAAGTGTTGGAATATGCGAATTAATTAGGATCCCGTTAATCATGTATTATGGGATATTAGGCTATTTTTCTTCAATTTGATTTTATTTGATTCTACCTTCCTAAATTTTAATCGCTTCAATTCAGTATATATATACAAGGCTAGTTATGGATTATGATTAAGCCATTCAATTCATTCTTTTTTTTTCCGCTCGCATCTCCAACAATAACCTTGTCCAACTGCTCCTATCTATTCATAGAATAGTGAGTGAGAGGCAAAGAGTGATAAATTTGCGGCTCTAATGGGGAAGGTAATAAAATTGGGAACCCACTAAACAAAAGCCAAATAATATTTTTTAGAATTATTTATGACTGCAGCTGTGGCAGTCGTAAAATAAGTATATTTGCTATAGATACACTTGTTGTTGCAAATAAGGACTTTTTGTTGTAAACTATGAGTAAAGGTAGATGTTTTCATCATAAAAAATAGTTTATTAGCAATGAAAGGTTTGGTTGTTACAAAAAAAATGCCATTTTTATGTAACAACATATTAGCGATGACATAATTACCGTTGTTGTGAATCTTGTTCGTTACGACAAACTAACTTGTTTTGTGATGGCATTTGTGCCATTACAGATATTCTTAATGCAAAGGGGATATTTCTAGCAGTTATTATTACTTGAGTGCTCCGTTATTCGAATCATATGATTCACGATTCGAATCATACAATTCGATTCTATTTGATTCAGTGGCTAATCGATACAAAAAAGTTGTGTGAATTGTAAATAACTATGAATCATAGGTGAATTGGTGAATCAGTGAATCGTGAATTGCTAAACTTGATATTTGGCTTTCATTTTTGCTTTTTCATTGTTGGAAAAGGGTTCACGCAACCTTTTTAAGGTCTTTAGGATTACTATATGCCTTCTTTTGACTTTCTCTTTCCCTATTTACTCTCAAATACTCAAACCTTAGCGGAAAAAATTTAACATTCTCTCTTTACAATATTCTAGGCTTACATATTCAATTTTATCTAAGTACTTGCATTTACAAAATAATTTTTTTGAAGGCATCAAATGAGATTTTAGAAATTTTTTTTGAAAATTTTGGTTTTTTAACCTTGTAAAAAGTTGAAAAACATTGTTGTTAAATTATTGTTAATTGGAAATTGAAAGTTTGTCTTTATTTACTTTCTTTCTTAAGAATGGTTGATACGAGATATTATCTAAGAAGGAAAATGTGAAGTGGTAAATATGGAAATTCGTGTTAATTTCTTACCTAGACAACATGATCATCATTTAAAACAATATTTTCGTTGATTTAAGTCTAAATATTTCATATTTATTAGATATATTCAATATCTAAGTGTGTAGATATATTTTTCTATGTAATTTAAAAAAAGGTGACCGAATCTTTACAATTCACAATTCGATTCGATTCCATTCGATTCGCTATTCGGTACAATACCATTTCGATTCACGATTTGAATCCCAATTTGACAATTATGCTTGAGTGCACTTCTATGGCCTTGTGATAACAGTGACCATTTAAAATGGTGATTCAATTATCTTTTAATATATAATGAAAAAATTTGTTGATTAAAAAGGGTGAAGAGCTACTTCTAGTACTAAGTAAGACATTACAGGTGGGTAGTTATGATATTTAATTTTGTTAATTTTTTGTTGGTTATTTTATTCATTTATTTTTTGATCAGCAAAGAAATTTTTTATTAAAAATATGAAATTAAAGGTATAAGAAGATGACATGTATCGAAAGAGATTTTGAAAGTACAATTTATCCCTACTACTGCTACTCGCATGCATATAGTTAGCTCATCGGGCTCATGGTTTTTTATAACAAAAAGAAGACAAACCAAGAAAACAGAAAAAGTTAAGGACTTAACTCAACAAATAAAATATTTGAATCTCCCCAAATCAACCCACACAACCCAAAGCAAAATCACCTATGCTGCTATTGCACTATTCATTTCTGCCAAAAGCAACATCACTCTTCTTTTCAACAACCCAAACGAACCAATGCCAAGACCCACACCTGAAATACACTGTTCCATAGCATCAAAAAGCATGCTGCATGCATGTGAAACACTGCTACCACGCTGCTTCGTTGATCTGACCGAGAAACACCAACACACCTTCCATTGCCGAAAAACTCCCTTGACCGAACACTATGGCCGAAACACATCCATGGACAAAACCTAAGGACCAACTTCTCTACGAACACTTGAACAAAAAAACTCACTCTCGAATGAAGTTGCCGAACACCTCCATTGACAACAACTTGCTCTAGAATGAATTTGTCGAACACCAGTGCTGCATTGAAACACCCTAAACTAATTACCCCGATCCATGTCTACAACACCTTCAAACTCTCATCCATGTTCGGAAACCACACTAGTCCCACAGTTTTACCTCACCCAACTAGCCCAACGCCGAGAAGTCCTCTCTTTGATGACCCAATGCCGACCAATACAAATTTTTGTCGCCAAATGTCTGACTTTTGGCGACTAAATTCATTTTAGTCACCTAATTTGGTCACAAAAACTGCAAATTATTGTAGTGTGATGAACAACTAAGAGACACCACCCTATATATCTGAAAAGATAAGATGGGAAACTATGGGGATTCAAACTTATTACTAAGAAAACAACAAGCAAGCAGAAAGAGAGGAGAGGCTAGTTCACCGCCATGGCTATAAGTGGCGGCCGGCCAAATGGTGAGACCCAGTGAGGAGGTTTTAGAGAGGGAGAGAGGAAGCTTTAGTGAACAAATTTTGATTAAATATGATCAAATTTTGTTAGTCATTCTTTATCGTATTTGTATTATTTGACTATGATGTATTGTTGTCAGAACCGAGCAGCACTCTTCGTACATGCCACCTGAAGCATTAATTGATGGCGCTGGTTACATGGTCCATGAAGTTCAAAATTTGAAGTATGCCAAACTAATTGTCAATTGAGTAATTGCTATTAATATGGAATTGAGTGATGTATTTTTACTTTTTCCTCATGTTCATTTTACAATTGACAAATAAATTTGCAAAATCAATTATTATTTTTATTTTTCTTTTTGTGGATATGATATGTGGAAAATTGGCCAAATTATCATGGAGCTAATCTTGGGCAACCCTCAAGTCTTCTCCATGGATGATCTTGAGGAAGAAACGCTACTTGGATAGATGATTATTCAGATTATGATGCTTTACATTATCTAAAAACTATACTTTATAGGTAACTTTCTAGTCTAACATCATTTTTTTCCCCCCTTAAATTTTAAGTTTCAGTTTTAAGTGCTAGCAAACCTAAACATATATTTGCAAATTATTGATCATACCTAGTGTTCTTCTCTAGCCCCCTTTTGAGGCTCAAAAATAGGTTGCATAATCGAACAATGTTGTCATTTATCACCCTTGCATCATCATTCATGACTATGGTCATCACCAATCTCTTTTGCTTCCATTATAACAATTCTCTTTGCTGTTTAATATGAGTAGAAACAGCAATCTTGGCATCTTTCTTATGGTAGGATATTAGGTAGAAAAATGGCCATATACCCTACAAGCTTAGCATTGTATCTTAGTTTTTGTCTTAGGTTCAGTATTCAACTTCTCTTTTGAATTTGTGTCTATTTGTTGTTACAATAATTAGAACCACTATACAACTTCTCAACAACCATTCCACTACCAAAATATGTAATCTTATGTTCTCCTAGATAGCACTCATAAGAGACTTGGGAGGTGAATCACCTCGATAGTTGTAAACTACGTGAATTGCATGTCTCAATTATAACAAATTTCCAACAAGTATAAGACGCAATGTGTAGGTAAAATCCCTAACTGTACAATGTTCATGTTCCAATGAAAAGCTGAAATAAATAGTTGAGTTACAAAAGTTAGGAGTGTTCTAATTGTTGGATCACAAACAAAATGGTTTAGTGATAGCAGCTGAATAGAATAGCATAGGTCTTACAGTTTCAACAAATTAATAACATGTTCTTCATCTTCCATTTTCTCTCTCTCTATCTCTTGTTCCTCCATTTTCTCTCTTTATCTTCTCTCTTCTCTCTTCTCTCTTCTCTCTATCCCTTTTCTCCCATTTTTAGCCTTTTTATTTGTGTGTTTTTTCGGAAGAAACAGTTTGGAACCGTTACGTAACGGTGCTGTAACAGCCGTAACGGCCTGTTACGCACCGTTACGACCGCTACGGCAGCCGCTGCGGCCGACACACCTGTGAATCTCAATCACACTGCAAAAGCGGCTGTAACGGGTGACGGTAACCGCCAAAACCGTTACGTAACGGCGTTACGTAACGGTTGCGGTCGCTTTTTAAAACCTTGAAACTACGTGAATTGCATGTCTCAATTATAACAAATTTCCAACAAGTATAAGACGCAATGTGTAGGTAAAATCCCTAACTGTACAATGTTCATGTTCCAATGAAAAGCTGAAATAAATAGTTGAGTTACAAAAGTTAGGAGTGTTCTAATTGTTGGATTCTCTCTCTCTCTCTCTCCCGTTTTAGTTGCATGAATGAAATATGAATACATTGGTTGTCGTTAACTAGACAAAAGTTATAGGTTATGGTTTCATCTCCCAAGTAAAAATATTCATCGAAATTAGATCTTCAAAAGTTTGCCTGCTTTGTAATTAATCATGCTTAAGTTGTCCCCTCGAGTTTAGCTTCAAAAAGTATGAATCGTATTGATTCCATGCCTTAACTAAAATTACTTTGCTAGTCCATACAGTTAAGAACATCCATGTGGTTGTCTTCATATAATTGGATGACTCCGAGTTTTCATTTATGCGCCAACCTCCTAATTAATTTTGGAGTGATATGCAAAACTACTTATAATGTTCCCCTTATCTCTTTCAAAATAGTTGTTAGTTATTGTGAAAGGTGGCTTGAGATTTTGAATTGCAAGGCTAAAGCCACATCCTCATGCTAACATCCACATTCTTTTGCTTATTAAAAAAGCTTTAATTTTTTTTAGACATTGGACATTAACCTTTAATGAACCTATCTTTAAATCAAATTTGTCTCTCCCATAACCTTCTGAGGAGTACTCAAATGTTGATGAAAGCATCAGCTCAATGACTATGGCTTTTTCAAATTGACAAAGAATAAAGAAAGATAAAAGTGAAGCGTGACATTCTAACTTTTAGCATTATCTAAGGATTAGTGTTGTGGTTTGTGTCATATAGAAAAGTGATGATTGATATTCTTTTGGACAAGTTTTTGGAAGAAAAATGGGGGGTTGTTTATTAAGGTCGAGTGTGGCTTAAGTGAAAAAAGAAAATGAAAAAAATAGAACAGAAAAAAGAAGTGATGTTATTTTACAGAAATTGTGAAAGTAGAGATGGAAAGGAGAAAGAAAGATCCTTACTCTCTCCAATGGTAAAAGCTCTGATGATCAAGCTCAACGTGGTTTGATGTTCATAGCACACCCGTGAACATTGGGTGGTGGCCATAAGTGATAAGAGGACTAAGAAACGAAGCATAAATGTCACGCCCCTAAACCCGCCCCTAAAAGTTTGGGCATGACCATTTTAGAAACGAACACTTAACTCGATGTACATAAGATATGGGGCCTGAATAGAAGCATTACATATAATAAAATAACATAAAATAAAAAGAAACTACATCCATTGAGCGACCACTATCATGCCAGTATCACAAACAGTGCATCAAATGGTGAATATTTACATACACATATACAAACACCGCCCATTGCTTGGGCGTATAACAAAAACATTGAAAACATAATATAGACAATTAGCATACAAATCAGAAGCTTAGCAAAACTCCATAAAATGAGCTGCCTTCATTTAAGTGTCTGGACACCTTGAGGTTGACATAAGAGGAACAAATGCCATGGGTTAAGACTGACCTCCGGGTGGAGTGCCTACAGCAAAAGACATAACATAAAGTGAGCCAAGCTCAGTGAATAGTAGTACGTAGCCAAGCTCAGTGAATAGTAGTACGTAACAATTTAACAATTAACTTGAATTACAATGTACATGTACAAGGGCAAACGACATATAGTTAACTTTATCCTGTAATTATTTTCAAAGTGGCCTTAGGCCTCAACTTAAACAGAATGGTTTTAAGCTCTTGAACAGAGTGGCATTAAGCCCTTAAACAGAATGGCAATCAGCCTTTAAATGGATCAGCATTAAGCCCTTTTCATGCATGTATGAACTCAAGAGGTGGCTCGCACGGATTCTAGAGGTGACTCGCATGGCAGCACTTAGTTCCGTGTAGCACTTTGTTTCATACTAACAGATCATACAAAATGGCCATAGGCCCAGATGTTACAGATTGGCCATAGGCCTCACATATGTCACAGAACGACCATAAGCCTCATAACTTTCACAAAACGGCCATAGGCCTCATAACTTTCACAGAACGGCCATAGGCCTCATAACTTTCATATATGTATGGACTCAAGAGGTGGCTCGTACGGATTCTAGAGGTGGCTCACATTGCAGCACTTAGTTCTGTACAACGCTTTGTTCCATACCAGAAACCATTAGGTCTTAAAACCAAACCATTCATATCATGTCATAATATAATTGAAACGGATATACAGTACAGAATAATCACACAGTGATGCACATAAATTTCTTCCATGCTTTATTACAAATTGACACAGCCGTCTTGCGTACATGAATCACTACAGTACTATTCATAGGGACAGAACAGTTCATAACATAACGTGAGTCATATCACTAACATATAAGTAACCCGTAGTTCTATCTGATTATTCATTCCGATAATCCATTTTAGGCGGATATCTATGTCATAAAACATGTGTTAAACCAACCAGATTGTAGGAGTCCCTAATAGGACATTCAGGATATCATGTTCCCGGTGAGCAGGATTTACATTCATAATGTCTTTATGTCAACCACAGTATTACTAGTTCGTATGCAATTCTTATGCGGAGTCCTTGGTAATTTACAGGTTGTAGCCCATTAATGGTAACTATTAACTATAACCGAAATGTAGAGTAGTTCCCGGGTCATACCGATGTAAACAAACTCTTTCAACGTTCACCTAAGTTCACGCCGATTTCCAATCAACATAAACGTTAACATAGTTACTTGCAAAGGAACAGAGAGTTAGTAATAAGAGTTATTAACAGAGAGTAAATGTATGATCACAGTACTAATACTCACAGTGCGTTAATGGAGTGGTAGTCCCTCCCGGTGGGTGCCCTACATACACACACGACTTGCAACTTAGTTCTTCTTCTTTCTCAATTCATTTCTTACTTCATTTTATTTCGAATGAATTTACAGGCATATTAAGAACATCAAACATAGATTCCAAAAATCCCAGAGGGTCAAGCACCTAAAACAGAGCAGACAAAATTTTGCAGCATGGGCCGCACGTGCGGCAAGGGTTCCTGCACGTACGGTAATGAAGCCCCGCACGTGCCTTTTTAGCAGTATGCAAAGTCCAATTTCCCTTGTTTTCTGCACGTGCGGCAAGGCCTCCAGCACGTGCGGCCATGACCCCCGCACCTGCGGCGATTCTGCCCTGCTTTGGCAGTCCGAAATCCACCCAAAATTTAGCAAACCCAATACATTTTATATACCAAAAGTGAGTAAGTAAGCCAATAGGTTAACTCAACCTCCACATAACATGAGTTACAATTATGATATCACAAGCTAGACATGAGTAAAAACTCAATTGAGTCCCAAACCTTCCCAATTTCAACTACCAAAACCAATTTCCTTATGTTTATAAAAGATATGCACAATACATAAGTATAAGCATATGGATTAGCACGAAACCCAAAGATTAAAGTGTAATCCCTACACCACATTTAAATTAAGTCCCAAAACAACCAAATGAGAACAACTCTTTGATCAAGCATGAATCACACACAATCTTCCATTACAAACCCTAATTGACATGGATGAAATGGGAATTCTTACCTAACTCCAAGATTAAGGTTATAGAAAGTGAATTAAATTACCTTGAGCTTAGTTCTCTTAAATCCTTCTCAATCTTCCCAATTTCCTTACTTGTTGAACCTCCTTTCCCTAGCTTTTCTTCTCCACACTCTCCCTTCTCTTTCCCAGGAGATATTTACAACAATGGCTCTTGATCAAATAGGTAAAGAACATAGATATATATATATATATATATATAACATATGAATAATGACGAAAATCAATCAGTTTAATCATTCCAAATCAAAATTTCACAAAAAATCATATTATGACCTAAAAATCATGCTGACCTTAAATATAAAATCAATTTCAGAATATTAAGCTTCTAAGACTTCCAATTTCTGATTCAAACATTAGAATTGCAACAGATATTCATCTTAGTAAACAGATAGGCATTTATAAGCATAAGATTCGCTTAATTAAATTTGATTTCACATAAAATTTCACAGTGCCATTTAAATGCATAGATTAAGGGACTGAAAGTGTACCAGAAACATATACGAGGGTCGAGTTATTACAATAAAGCACATATATTGCCTAAATTAAACAACTTATTAAGAAAAGTAAAAATTATGTAAACAAGTTCATTGCTATGCTAGTGCTAACACCAACCTATTACAGTAAATTGCAAAAGTAAGCCTGGAGGCTGACCCCCAAGTTTTTCCACTGGAACAGACTTGCAAGTGTTATTGGATAACTTGATATTCATTGTTAGACCAATTTTTTTAACAACTTAAACTTTTAAGCAAATTAGTAATCTAACAATTACAATATTAAAATGCTCACCAATTTTTTTTTTCTTTTCTTTCTTCTTCATTGATTTGGAAGTTGATGAGAGTTTCATTCAAGATATAAGTAAATCCTTGAAAATAAATCTAGACTAAACAACAATATGGTGTCAAGATCATCTTCTTGTGACATATGTCCATGGTTTGTTACATTACAAATTTTGTATTTGATCTTATATGCACTTAAATATATGGAGAAAAATATAACTAAAAACTAATGATTTACCTATCAAGAAGAAATCTCAGTTAGAATTGAACATAAAAGCTCAATGGCAAAACAATGAGGATAGAGGTCACATGGTGCTTAGCAAGGAGGATGGATACCTGTTGTGAGGCAAAGGAGAAGACAAGGAACATGGAGGAAGGAAGGAAGTACAATTGTTTTCACTGTATTTGTGGACAACTTACCAAACTCAATGAATCCAAAGAGCCTTTTCAACCTATTTACAAAGTTTGGTGTGGGAAATGATGTCTCCATTTCGCAAAAGGAAAAAAGAGGGTGACCAATACAAGATTTGGCTTATGAGGTTTGATTGCATTGTGGCTGCAACAATACAGTTCAAAAAGCAAATGGCCTATGGGTGGACGATAAGGCTTTAGAGGTAAAGCATGTAGATTTTGGTATGGAAAAAGCAAACGATAAAGCTGCAAAAGTTCTAGTACGTACCCAAACTAAGAGTCAAAATGACCAAGGTGGGGTAGACATAAGTGGAGCAAATCCCTTTATAAATCTGTGATCATACGCGGAGACTATAATAGGAAAAATGACTATTAGTGGAGGAAGCACTACGTTGAAGGCAGTGGAATTTGGAAATGGGTGGTTGTATGAAAGTGTAGTTGTTCGTCTGAAGGCCAAATATGCCAATATTAGTTTGGAAAAGGAACTTGAATCAATAGGGATCTAGGATATTATGGTAAGAGAAAGTGGAGGACGAGATGTAGTTATAACATTCAAAATATGGTAAGAGAAAATGAGGAGATGGGATTGAAAATGAAGCCAATCAAGGAGCTGATCTTGGACTGGTGTGATGATATTTCTTAAAGGAAAATAGGGTTAGTCTTGGAGTAGGAGAGAAGCATCTAGATTAGTTATTATGGCATCCCATTAAACCTATGGAACAGTACAAATCTAAAAAGGATTGGTGGATTCTGGGGACAAGTTATAGGCTTTGATGCTAATACAAGCCAACTAAAGACATTTGTGTGTTCCAAGATTAAGATCTCCACCAAATGTATGGAACCAATTAATAAAGTCGTAAATTTGGAAAGCAGAGGTTCATTACATCCAGTGAGAGTATGTGAGGAGCAGCTAGTAATGATAAAACTATGAAAACAAAGTGTGAGTGCAATAAGCATCAGGATATGGAGGAGAATTGTAGCTCAAATGAACTAGAAATGCAAGAGATGGAGGGGAGGAGCAGTGAAAAGGAAGATGATGATGACATGGAGGATGATTCGGTCCATGAGTTCGAGCATATGTCTGATGTGGCACAAGATCATGACCCATGTGGACAGAGTAGAAGTGAGAATCTAGATAATGAGGCGAGCTGGAGGAGTGATATTGAAGTTGCAGAGTCAAGAAGTGGTGTGGGAAAAGAGACCAATGGAGAGGCTTGCAACATAATGATAAAGGTGAGAAACCAAAGAAACAACTCTATAGATGATGCAGTTAAAGCATTGATGACCAACTACTCACGCCTAGTTATATTAGAAGCATGAGTGGATCAAGTCTATTTAGGCCTGGTGTAAATATTGAAATGGTGTTAGGCCATAGTCAATTAACAAGACAAGGACATGGGCTGTAAGTTGTTCAAAATGGGCCTACAGTACAAGTTAGTAACACAACTGTAAAGAATGGGGCAGTAGGGCCATTTATTAGAAACTCAAGCATGTCTGAAGCCCATGAGGAAGAGCCCAACAATAGATCAGAAAGTCATAAGAAGCGAAAGAAAAAGATAAATAGCAAAAAGAGATATAACCAACAGTGGTCAAAGAAGGACTTCTTCGACCTAGCTAGAAGGTATGGTCGAAAAGGGGCTTCAACAAGTAAATCAGCTCCAAAGACTGCAATTTAGAGAGCAGCAATCTCTTATCAGCATCGATTGAAAATGGGGGAGAGGGGAAGAGGATAAATGGAGGTATGTTTTGAATGAAGCTCAAGCAACTCTAAAGATGTGGGAAGCTTTGGGAGTGGAGTACAATGGGAAAGAAGATGGAGTGCTAAACAGGATTATGGAGCTTGGAATGAAGGATATGGAAAGAATTGAAGGGGAAACAGAGTTATGGTTTAGGGTACACCAACTGGGGTGAAGCAAAAGAGTGTCATTATGTTGTTATGAAGATTCTTTCATAGAATATTAGAGGAATGCGTAGGAAGGAAAATCAAGGTAAGATAAGGAAGATGTTGAAGGAAAGAAATATGGATGTTGCAATGTTTCAAGAAAAAAAAAAAAAGTCACAAATCTTAGAGGTCAAGGTCAGATCAGAGTGGGCAAGGGACAAAATGGAGTTTTTGGCTATGGATGCTGAAGGTTCCGCTGGAGGACTACTATGCATCTGGGATCCAAATATTTTCCAAATTACAAAATGCTGCAGTAATAGGAGGTTTATCATTATCACATATATATATATATATATATATATTTTCTAATTCATTTGAGTGTGCTATGTTGAATATTTATGTACCTAATGATGTGGGTTCAAGGGGAGAACTATTAGGATAGCCTGGTAAAATTGAAAGAGGAGTTCCCTAAGCCTTGGTGCCTATGTAGAGATTTTAATGAGATAAGAAATATTGGTGAAATGAAGGGGTGCTCTAGAAGAGATAGTGGAATGAAAGATTTGAATGAGTTCATTGACAGATGTGAGGTGTCTGATCTACTACTGTTAGGCAGAAAATTTACTTAGTGTAATTCAAGAGATGGAAAAAAGTAGAGTGGAATTGATAAGGAGTTGGTTGACCCAAAATGGCTTGCGATGTTCAATGTGAAGATATGGGGATTACTGTCACGACCCAAACCTGCCCCTAAAGGTTTGGCATCGTAACCGGCCAGTAATCCGTAAATTACCAAAGGCATCTTAACAATAATCAAATAATTAGGGGCTAGCGGAAGCACATATACGAAATACAACATCCATAGAGCTATATAGACTTATATAGGATAGAAGATTTAAAACTTATAGTCATAAAAGTGATGTCATACATATATGTCAGTCCATCGTCTCCACCACTCAGATTAAACAAAATGGGACTTAGCCCAATATACAGAGTGTACAAAAATCTTGTTTAACAAAAGAAATGAAGAAATGATAAAGGCAGACATCATGTGCATTTGACCTAAACTCTGAGATACTTGGGAACCTCTTCGAGCAGCACGGTGGCTGGCTTGACGAAACAAAACTCTAGGCTAGTAACTTAGGCCTGGTCCCCATGCCTGATCACCTGCATACATAAATAATACAGTGAGCTGGAGCCCAGTGAATAACAATACGGTACAGGGTTTATGAATGGTGTCCAAAACAGATTCAGAAATCGCAGTTCATATCAAAAACATATTCAGATTCACATACTTATACAAAGTTCATAAACAATTATATATGGTACATCCATTAGCTATCAGACCAGATTGGTCATAAGACCCACATGCATAGTCGGTACCGACGACCATAAAGGTCAATATCTTTGTGCACAAATAGCCATGGTATTGTTACCCTTAGGAGAGGGCCACATGAACATAGGCCTTTGTATTGTTACCCCCGGGCAAGGGCCACATGAATATAGACCACGATATTGTTACCCCTAGGCAAGGGTCACGTGCATATTGGCCACGGTATTGTTACCCCCGGGCAAGAGCCATATGAATTAAGGATACCACAAATACTTTTCAGAAAAATGGACATTCATTCATGATTCATAAATAGCATTTCAGAAAACAAATCATATCATTTAAGTCAGAAATTACTTATAACCAAACATAGCTTTATAGAGTTATTACTCACAGATAGCTCTAATAGCATAATAGATCATGTGGACAGAACAGATTGATAAGGCGGGCGATAACATGTGACCTACACAAACACGTGAAAGATACACTTGAACACACGTCTCAAGGGTATTTAACTTATTATTCTTCTTCCTTAGCGTGCGTTTCTAACGCTTATCCTCATTATTCTATCTTAAACAAGGCTTAGGAATGCCTTAGATGCAATGAGGATACAAAAATGCATTTCGAAAACACTTGCAAAATTTTGGAAAATAGGGTAGTTTGCTGGAATGCAACTTTGGTCGCTCAAGCGGACCCCTTGGCCGGCAAAAATTCTGAGAGCTCTCATTTTATGCTCAAGCGAAGATCTTGGTCACTTGAGCCAAGTCTGAAAACAAAGGGTGGTCGCTCGAGCACAGATTCTTTCGCTCGAGCCAAGGCTCATGTCTGCAAAAGTACTGGGAGCTTGAATTTTACGTTCGAGCCAACTTTTGGTCACTCGAGCCAAGGTTCAAAACAAAGGGTCGCTCGAGCGAAGATGCGAAATTTAGAATTTCCAGATTTCATTTACAAGTTGAAAACTCAATTGCATTGCACAAAATCATGTTCTTTTGGGCCAAAACTCAAGAAAACACTTATAAACTTATGGAACATCATAAGGTGAAAGCTATTTCGAAAAAACAAAAGCCCAAAAGCATGTGAATTGTTCAAAAGCAAAACTTGAACTTTGAATGCATAGCATGCATGTAATGATATGAGCTCTTTGCTTTTCAAAACATGCAAAATGAAGTGTTTTCCTGTAAAATCACGGTGAGCTCCCAAGGGATAGTAAACATATGCAGTTGCATGTAAGAATTTAGTGAGAATTAAACTCAAAATCCATGAATTATGCATACATGCATGGAATGATCTCTTAATTCACTTCTCTAAGCTTAATTCTTGTATGAAATCACCCATTTCACTTGGTTTCTCACAATTTATGATTTAATCACAAGGTTTGATTACTCACCTAAAGTCTAGAATTAGCAAGAATTCCAAGTTGTCTTTCTCGATTCTCAAGTCTTTAGCTAGATTCCAAGCCAATACCCTTTCAATTATCCCTTTTCGAAATGTTGATCTCAAACCTCTCCCTCTCTCTCTCTCTCTCTCTCTCTCTACGTTTTAGTTGAGTACAAAAATGATAAAGGAGTGTATATGAGGTGCCTAGAAATCATTTAAGCCTTATATAGGCCCAATTAAGCTTATACTAATTAATTGCCATTAGTGCTAATTAATTTATTCTAATTATTTGGTTCCAAATTGAATTCTAATTAAACTTACCAGAAGGCTCTAAAAATTCTACATAACACATAGACTTAGTCAATTTCGTGTTCGGATGCGCATAAGGCCTTTAATTTGCATATTGAATCAGAAATTCAAATAGATATTCATACGTCAGACAGATATAAGCACAATTAACACAAAACACATGAAATTAATTCAGAATTTCTTAATTTCTCATTAGGCATTCTTAATCATGGATCATAGGCTAATCACAGGTCGGGGTTGTTACAGTCTTCCTCCCTTAAAGAGTTTAGTCATCCAAACTCGAATTACCTTCATTTCGAAAGAATGTAGGGTCCAATGGAAACAAGTCCGGATATCTCTTCATCATATCTTCTTCTGTTTCCCATGTTGCATAAGTTCCTCCATGATTTTGCCAACCAACCTTCACCAATGGAATCTCTTTGTTCCTCAATCTCTTGATTCTTCGGTTGACAATTTGGATTGGTCGTTCCTCGTAAGTATAATCATCTTTTAGAAGCACGTGAGTTGGCTCAATCACATGTAACAGATCTCTCAAATAATCCTGAAGCATTGAGACATGAAAAACATTGTGCATTTTCTCCATAATTGGAGGTAAGGCCACTTGGTACGTTACTGAATTAATTTTCTCAATGATTTCATACGAGCTAATGTACCACGGTGCTAGTTTGCCTTTAACTCCAAACAGTGTCTGCCCTTTCATAAGAGTCACTTTGATAAACACATGGTCACCGACTTCATGTTCTCTGTTTCTTTTTCGGACATTCGTATAACTCTTTTGACGACTCTGTGCGGTTTTAAACTATTGTTGAATCAATTTTAATTTCTCAGCCGTCTCTTGCACAAGTTTCGGTCCCAATAATGATCTATTACCTACTTCAGCCCAAGAAATTAGAGAACAACATTTTCGACCATACAAAGCTTCGTAAGGAGCCATCCTAATATTCAAATGATAACTGTTATTATATACAAATTTGGCTAAGGCAAGTACGTCTCCCAATTTCCTTGGAAATCTAACACACACATTCTCAACATATCTTTCAAAGTTCGAATGGTCCGTTTAGATTGGCCATCTATCTGTGGGTGATAAGAACTACGTAGTCTCAATTCAATTCCCAAAGCTTGCTATAGACTCTGCCAGAATCTTGAAGTGAACTTAGGATCTCTGTCGGATACAACAGACACTGGCACTCCGTGCAGTCTCACAATCTCATTCACATAAATATTAGCCAATTTGTCCGCATTATAAAAGGTTTTAACAGGTAAAAAGTGAGCAGATTTAGTCAAACGATCAACAATGTCCCAGATAGAATCCATACCTGTTGAAGAGCGAGGTAGACCGACAATGAAGTCCATCATAATATGCTTCCATTTCTATTCTGGCATTGATTGAGAGTGACTAGAGTAATTTGGCGGGTCATTGATATTCGAGTTTTACTTGTTGGCAATGCAAACATTTGGCTACATAGTCAACAACACTCTTCTTTATTCCAGGCCACCCGAAAATCTGTTTCAAATCTTTTTAGATCTTTGTGTTTCCTGGATGCATAGCAAATTTAGAATTGTGTGCCTCGGCCATGATACATTTTCTTAGTTTTGAACAATCTGGTACACAAAGCCTATCCTGATATTTCAATGCATTGCCCTCAAACACAAATCCCGATTTTGATTTTGAATCGATTTCTTCAACAATCTTTTTTAGAAACTTGTCCTCCAGCTGTTTTTCTTTAACCTCTTCAATGATTGTTGGTTGTGTAGAAATGGTAGCTAAGACTCCACCATGTTCACGCAACACGACTTCAGTCTCATTTCTTTCAAAATCACATACCAACTCTTTTTGTCCGGTAGGCATACACACCAAATTCCCAATAGATTTTCTACTTAAAGCATCTACAAGAATATTAGCTTTTCCCAGATGATACATAATCTGTAAGTCATAATCTTTAATCAATTCGAGCCATCTTCTTTATCTCATCTTCAGTTCATTTTTAGTGAAGAAATATTTCAGACTTTTGTGGTCCGTGTACACTTCAAGAGTCACTCCATACAGATAATGGCGCTAGATTTTCAAAGCAAAAACCACAGCTGCAAGTTCAAGGTCATGGGTCAGATAATTCTTCTCATGAGGTTAGAGTTGTCGAAAAGCATAAACAATTACTTTACCATTCTCCATTAACACACCCCAAGCCTTTGTATGAAGCATCACTGTAGATTTGGAACTTGCCATACCATTAGACAGAGTCAGAATTAGTACAGTTACTAATCTGGTCTTCAACTCTTAGAAAGTTGATTTCTTTTGATCATTCTAGTCAAATGGTGCATTTTCTATGTTAACTGAGTTAATGGTAGAGCAAGTTTTGAGAAGGCTTTCATGAATCTGTAGTAGTAACTAACAAACCCCAGAAAACTTCTAACTTCAGTCACAGTGGTTGGTCTAGGCCAGTCTATAATAGCTTCAATTTTTTGCGGGTCGACAGGTATGCTATCTTTATTGATTGTATGCCCCAGAAAAGTCACACTATCTAACCAGAATTGACATTTGTAATGATATGAGTTCCTTGCTTTCCAAAACATGCAAAATAAAGTGTTTTCATGTAAAATCGTGGTGAGCTCTCAAGGGATAGTAAACATATACACTTGCATGTAAGAATTGAGTAAGAATTAAACTCAAAATCCATGAATCATGCATGCATGCATGGAATGACCTCTTAATTCACTTCTCTAAGCTTAATTCTTGTATGTAATCACTTATTTCACTTGATTTCTCATAGTTTATGACTTAATCACAAGGTTTTATTACTCATTTAAAGTCTGGAATTAGTAAGAATTCCTAGTTCTGCCTCCTAATTCTCAAATCTTTAGCTAGATTCTAAGCCAATTCCCTTTCAATTCTTCATTTTCAAAATGTTGATCCCAAACCTCTCTCTGTCTCTGTCTCTGTCTCTCTCTGTCTCTCTCTACTTTTTAGTTGAGTACAAAAATGATGAAGGAGTGTATATGAGGTGCCTAGAAATCATTTTAGCCTTATATAGACCTAATTAAGCTTATACTAATTAATTGGTTCCGACTCGAATTCTAATTAAACTTGCCAGAAGGCTCTGAAAATTCTACATAGCACATAGATTTAGTCACTTTTGTGTTTGGATGCCGATAAGGCCTTCAATTCGCATATTAAATCAGAAATTCATATATATATTCCTATGTCAGACAGATATAAGCACAATTAACACAAAGCACAAGCAAGAAATTCAGAATTTCTTCTTAATTTCTTATTAGGCATTTTAATAATGGATTATTGGTTAATCACAGCTCGGGGTTGTTACAATTACCTAGTATGATTTCTTATCACAACCTTCTATTATTGATGAAGGATGAGAGGGACTGGGGTCCTAGACCCTTTAGGGTACTAAATGTATGGTTTTTACATAGAGATTTTCAAGATTTTTTTTTTTTTTGGGGGGGGGGGAAGTTGAAAAGAGGCTAATGTTGTGGGTTGGGCAGGGTATATATCACTTAACAAGTTGAAGACTCTGAAATTAGGTCTTAAGAAATGGAATATGGAGATATTTGGGAATGTGATTAACAAATTGATAAAGACCTTGATGACTCAGAAAAAGCAAGAAGGAGAAAAGTCAGAGAAAATGTGTGGACATTGATTAGAATGGCGGAATGGATGTGGCTGCAAAAATCAAGACTCAATTGGGCAATGAAAGGTGATAGATATGTAAGATTTTTCTATGTAATGAAAAAATATAGACATGCAAGAAATGAAATTAACTCCATCACTGTGGTGGAGACTGTGATTAAGGAACCTTGTCATGTGAAGGCTAAGGTATTTGAGCACTTCAATAATCAGTATTCAGAACATTGGTCATCAAGACATCAATTAGAAGGGTCCTTCAAATCAGTGGAAGGAAGCATGGAGTTTAGTCTACTAGAAACATAATTTACAAAAGCTAAAATAAAAGCAACAATGATAGAATATGATGGAAATAAAGCACTAGGGCCAGATGGCTTCAACCTGTTGTGCTTTCAAAAGTTTTGGAAAGTAATGAAGGATGAAGTGATAAACTTTGTAAATGAATTTCATAGGAATGGAAGATTGGTGAAGGGGATCAATAGTTCCTTCATAACTCTTATACCTAAGGAGGAAAACCCAATAGGGCAATCTAATTATAGGCCTATAAGCTTGGTGGGGTCAAGTTACAAGGTCATAGCCAAACTATTGGCAAATAGGCTGAAAGCAGTGATACCTCACATAATTAGTGAAACACAGTCACCATTCTTGAGTGGAAGGAATATATTAGATGGTGTGTTAATTGCTAATGAGGCGGTCGATAGGTGGAAGAAAACAAAGAAGAAGGGGGTGGTTTTAAAATTGGATTTTGAGAAGGCATATGATCCAGCTGGATTAAGGAGTGTATATCAACTGCAAGGGTATCAATGCTTGTCAATGGATCTCCAACTGAAGAATTCATTCCATAAAGGGGGCCAAAGGTAAGGGGACCCTTTGTCCCTTTTCTTGTTTAATATAGCAATAGAAGGCCTCCATATTCTATTAACCAGAGCTCAGGAATTAGGACTGATTGATGGAGTGAGCGTAGGTTCAAATGGTGTTGTGATTTCCTATCTTCAATTTGTAGATGACTTACTATTATTTTGTGAAGCAAATGGGGCAGAGGTGAGGAACTTTAAAAGAGTGCTAAGATGCTTTGAAATCATGTCTGGTTTGAAAAAACATTACTATAAAAGTGTTGTGTGTGGTGTGGGTGTATCAGATGATGTTATGGATGGCTTTGCGTCATTACTTAATTACAGAGTTAAATCCTTGCTCCTCAGTTATCTTGGGCTGCCATTGGGGGCTAACTTAAAGAAGAAGGCCACATGGAAACCTATTTTGGATAAAGGTAGAAGTAGGTTGGCTAGTTGGAAAAGGAATTTGTTGTCTTTTGCAGGAAGGTTAACACTTATAAAATCAGTAACATCATCACTACCAATGTACTACTTGTCTCTGTTCAAGATGCCTGAAGGGGTTACTAAAGAATTTGATAAACTTCAAGCTGCATTTTTGTGGGGTCGTTCAAAACTAAAGAGGAAGATTCATATTGTCACACCCCAAACCGGGCATGATTGGCGGTGGCCCATAAGGACTTAACCCAAGGCACACATAAGCCTAAACACAAACCCAATATTAGAAAGAATAAATGTAATCCAAAAATAAACAAATTAAAACCCAATCCAGTGAGATATCACAAGTATAAATGGTAAAACCAGCCATAACCAACTTCCAAAAATATATAATAAATGGAACACAAACCGCCCACAAAATAAAATAATTCTAAAAAAACCCCAACCACAATGTGTGCACAAAACTGACATAACAAGCTAAAAAAAATAATGAACGTCCTAGAGGTCCATGCAATTGAGTCCCCACTATGTCATGAGTCCACTCTAAGTCCTTTGATCACCTGGAAATGATAAACAACTAAGTCAGCTGATAGCTCAGTGAGTAGAAGCATAGATAGTAAATACAGTTTTGAAAACAGTGTTGAATTCCAAAATAAGATATATATCACAGAAACTAAATTGGCATACAGTTTTGATAAAGACAATATGTTTCAAAAAGTAGGTTCCACAGTTCAACAGTTAAAATACTCATGTCCCTCAAGAACATAACAAATGAAATTCTCCACTTAAAACAAATTACAACATGATCATTAATAATTTCTGGGACCAAGAATAACAATTAACATGCCACAAAGTTCTCAAGGCAATATGCTCGTCGGATCTAATATCGAACCAAGAGTCATCCTTGGGGTGGTAACCCCGACCTTTTCTCTAAGACGATCCAATTGAAAGTCACCTAGCCTAGCCCAGGTCTTTTCCTTACAATCACTAAGCACTAGAGTCATCACAGCCCAACTGTAGACACCCCATTTTTGACCGTCCTCAAGACTTAAACGTCATCGCTTGTGCACATGATGATTGTGATTGCATCTGTTCGTTTTGAGTGCCTGAAGTTCTCGGCGGAATGCCCTGTCTTTGAGCCTTTTAACCTTGTCTTTTCTTTGCCTTGTTTTGGACCAAAACCTTGGTATTTCAAGCTTGGAACTTTTGGTGACCTGTTGGGCACCACCATAGGTTGTCGGCCATGGCTTGTGGTTATCAGCCATTGGTGTGGCCGATCGGCTACCAGTGGTGGCCGACGGCCACTAGTGTCTTTTTCCATATATTTGTTGACAGATGTGCCAACTATTAGCACATTGAGCTGCATCTCCCTACACATGTATGGCGGGATGTTTCTAAGCTCAAGGCTTGTTTTTCTATATATAGGGGGGTTCTTCCCCCATTTTTGAGGGTTAGAAATTTTGGAACAAAAATCTCTCTCTCTCTCTCTCTCTCTCTCTGTCTCTCTCTCTTACAATTTTGTGCTTAGTTACTTATTTTCTCTATACTTTTGCATACACGCCCTTAATCAAAGTTTCTTATCTTTGGGCCAAGGTTACTTGAGACCCTCTTTGAGCTCTAGAAGATTTTCTTGGCTTGAATTATTGCCTCATTTATGTCTTCCCTTCAAGAGGTATAACATTCTCCTTTTATACTTGTTTTGCATACTTGCTTTGTTATCTTTTTCAACTGTTTTTGGCTTGTCTTTGGACTGTAAAAAATTCAGTTTTTGTGGCCTAGAGGTGGTGGTTTGAGGACATTTTCAGTTAGGGGGTGGTTCACCCTTCTTGCTTATTTGCTTGTAAAGTTTTTGTGCCTTCTTCATCAGTTTCAGATCAACTTTTTTGGGCCTTTTAACCACTGAATTTCAGAGGTTTTTCAATGGCAAAAAATTAATTATGAAGTCCAAATTTGGAGGGGTTAGCCGCCTCTCCATGTGTCATGTTTGCATGCCTAGTTAACTTCACATGTTAGCATGTTTTTCTAGCTTAACTTAGCTCAAGTCCAGCATGTTTTAGCCTCTAAAATAGCCGGCTTTAGCTCTATTTTGGGATGGTTACTTCATTTGATTCTTGTTTTGCATGGTTGTAGTGCAATAGTCGTCACAAGGTTGGTGTTCTAGGCCCTAGACACATTGTTTGAGTTGATAGCATTTGTTTATGCTTTTATCAATCATTTCCAACACTTAATCATCTCTGCAACCTCTCTCATTTCTTGGTTTTATTTTTGCTTTGAAAGTGGTTCAAACTATTTGCTTGTTTAAAGCATGAAATTGAGGTTTTGTGCTTAATGGTTTAATTCCTTTGGGGGTTCATTACCAATGGCATGAAGTCTCTTTCATGCCTAAAACAGTCTTTGGTTTGATTGTTCTTTCCACTTAGAAGACACTCACCAACGGACAAATTGATTAAAGAATAATTTGGTAACTAAAATGTGTAAACAAAAGTGGCAAGATAAACATTTCTTCGTGTTGCATTGCATGTGTTCAAATCGGACGTTAATTTGAACACAAGGAAAATGGGACATTTCATACTCAAAAGTAATGAAATGTGCCACTTTCCTTGGTCTCCGTTGCCCTTGATCATGCATGATAGGGTGATGGACATTTTGGTCTTATGTTGCATTTATTAAACTTGCACAATTGGTTACACAAGCCATCATGGAATGAAATTGCTTGATTAACGGTTTATGAACCAAATTTTGTCCCTCCTTTAACTTCCCCATGAAAATGAGAGGCAAAGTGTGCAAACAACACTTGAGAAATACATTGTTTTGCTCTGTTTGCTCTCTGTTGCAGCAAGAGAGTCCATGTCAACAATGGCCGACCGGCCACCAGTGGTAGCCGACCGGCCCCTTGTCGGCCATCAGTGAAATTTGCACAGTGTGTTGGTAAGGTGGAGCAGAGGTGTTCTAGAAGTGGGCATAATTATTGGTGTTCAATGTGTGTAGACACCCCATTTTTGACCGTCCTCAAGACTTAGTTGTGCTTGCAAGTACATCCAGCCACAAGTTTGGTTGTTCACCGAGCATTCGAACTTCGCAGCGGAACGTCACAGATTTGAGCTTTCCAAACCCTGTTTCATTTCTGCCCCATCTTTGGACCCTCCCTATTTCTTGTTTTAATTCCCTGCCGGCCATGGTTTAAGCCCTGCCGGCCATTGATGAGGCCTGCTGGCCATTAATGAGGCACTACCGGCCACCACTGATGGCCGGCAGGACACTTTGTTTTAGTAGATTTCGTGCTAGATCTTTTGAGCCAGCTATTTTTTATTGAGCTATCCTCCATATGCATGTATGGAGGGATGGAGGCCATTTCAAGCTTGTTTAACAAGCTTTGCATTGCATTGCTCTATATAAGGGGAGGCTCATCCCCCTTTCCAGAGGTTCAGCAATTTTAGAGACAACATATCTCTCTCTCTCTAGAATTCTCACTCTCTCTCTATATATAGGTTTGTGTTATATTGCCTCAAAAGTGCATTCTCTCTTCACTTTTGCACTACAACACCTAGTTAAACACCTTCACTCTTGAGCTGAGGTTCTTGGAGGTTGCATTTGAGTTGTTTCAGCTTGGTTTTGCCTTAGAAACTTGCTGTTATTGCTGTGTTTCAAGGGTGAGTCTCATATCCTCTTTGAAGCTTTATTTTCATTGCTTATTTGGCCATCCTTGCATATTGTTTTAGGCCTTGTTTTCAACTACAAAAAGCTTTGTTTTCAAATGTTTAAGATGGTTGTTTGAGGCCTCTTTGGTATTGAGGGTGTTCTACCCTCTTGTGTGCCTTATTTGCTTAGGCTTGGAGCCATCCTTTAAGGCCTTTGAGTTCATCTTTATTTGGCCTTTTAGCCACTAAAATCCAGTGGATTTTCAGTGGTAGAAATGTGGTTTTGAGGTCAAAAATGAGAGGGGGTGGTCCCCTCTCCTCTTGTCTTACATGCATGTATTGATGGCTCACCAAATGAGCATGTGTTTGTACTCCTTTGTGGCTTTTCTCAAGCTTGTTTTTGTGACCTTTAGGACTTGCCATAACTCTATTTTTGGCTGGTTTGGTCATTGTTTTCTTGCATCTTATACTTGTAGTATAATCATGCTTGTTGGCTTAACATGCTCTATGCTTTGGACCACCATTTTAGCATGTTTTTGGCTCTGCTCCAGCAAACTTTTACTCAAGTTTTTCCATGCTTAAGCTCTTTTTTAAGTGGTTTTGGTCATGCATGCCTTGCTTTGTATAGCCATAGTGCAATCTTGCTCACTAGCTTTGAGTTTCAAAGTCTCTAGCATGCTTTACTTGAGTTGTTTGCATGCTTTGGCCTTATCTCTCACATGATTTCAGTGCATGTAGTGTAGACATACTCTCACATGTTTCACTCTTTCAATGCTTTTGGAGAGTTATGCCTTATGCTTCACTTATGAGCCAATTTGTATGCATGCATGCCTAAGCTTTTGGGTTTCCATCTCAGTGTATTTTTGGTCTTATTTTTCCATGATACAACTCTATTTTTGGTTGGTTAGAGCATCCCTCATTTGCTTCTTACACTTGTAGTGTAATCCCACTCTTTGGCCTTGCATGCTTAGTGTTTTAGCTTACCATTCTAACATGTGTTAGCTCTACTCCATGCTTATGCTTCACTTATGAGCCAATTTGCATGCATGCATGCCTAAGCTTTTGGGTTACCATCTCAATGTATTTTTGGTCTTATTTTTCCATGATACAACTCTGTTTTTGGTTGGTTAGAGCATCCCTCATTTGCTTCTTACGCTTGTAGTGTAATCCCACTCTTTGGCCTTGCATGCTTAGTGTTTTAGCTTACCATTCTAACATGTGTTAGCTCTACTCCATGCGTGTTTTGGTATTATTTTGACCTGCCTTGGGACTGTTTTGAGTCATCATGGCCCTTTGGGGCTTGCTTGATACGGCTATGGTGTAAGTGCCTTAGCTAGTCTTGAGTTTTGAGCTTTCTAGCATGCCTTATTTGTGGTGGTTGGATGATTTGGCATCATTTAATACTTGATTTCAGAGCATATAGCATTGTCATATTCTCATGCATATCACTCTTTGATTGTGTTTGAGAGTTGAGCATTGTGTCTTGTTTGTGGCTTGATATGTATGCATGCTTGTCTAGTCCTTTGAGTTTCAATTCCAACATGTTTAGGCCTTTGTTTTGGCATGCATGAGGTCTATTTGGTGTTGGTTTAGCCCATCGAGCATTGCTTTGCATGATTCTAGTGTTGTGTCTTTCACTAGCTTTTAATGCTTAAGTGTCTGAGTATGTTGTGCATGTTGTTTGCATGTCATGTTGCTTGCCTTGCATTGTGTTCAATCGGATATCGTATTGAACACGAGGAAGATTGGTTCATTTCATACTTGAAGTGATGAAATGGGCCAATCTCCCTTGGTCTCTATTGCCTTTGATTTCTCATGATAAGGAGATGGTCTAAGTGTCTTGTTTGTCATACATTTATTGAATTTGTACATATTGGATCTTTGACCATCATGCATTAAGATGCGTGATTGGTGGTTTTGGATCCAATTATGCCTCTCCCTTGATGTTTTAAGGTGATATGGAGGGGCATAGTACGTACATACCCTTGGGAGACTCTCCATTTTCTCTGTTTTGTGCTCTGCTGCAGCTTGGTGTCACAAGACACCAGTGGCTAGCACCCTCTTATTGTTGGCCGGCACCTCTTCATCTGTGGCTGGCAATGTGCGTCCTTGGCCGGTAGGAGGGTCGACAGTAGCTCCTCATGGCCGACAGGCCACTGGTGCACTCCTTAGCACTATTTTGGTGAGATCCAGCAACAAGTTCTTAAGGACACCCTGCAGACAGAGCCTTTAAAGAGCATTTGGAGAGCTTTTCGGGATGGGAACCGAGCATGCATCTTCTACTTCTTCAAGGCAGAGCTGTGGCAGCCTAGTTTACATGTGATGCCCCAAATCTACACTATTGGTTGCAGTCAAGGGAGAGTCACTAATGAGTCCTATGGTCAATAACCAAGTAAGATCCCAGATCGCCGGATGAGTCAAATTAGCCTCCCTTCTAAGTCCAACTTTCTTAGGCAGCGCACTACCCTTTTGACAGATCTTAAAAGGTATTGACACAAGGTCTCATAAGCAACGATAAGGTTCAAACACATAAATATTAGAATATAAGTACATAACAACCACGAATATCTTTAATTTCAAAAGCTTGTTTTATTACATTACATCCCAAAAAGAAAATTTAAATCTTCATATGAGTCTTACAAAATATCAAAAGAAATTTCTAACTTTCCTAAGGTAGCCAAAAGTCTTCGAAGGTTTCAGGCTCGTCGTCTCCAGCTATAAGCTCCTCTTTGGCACCTGGCATAATATGCCGTGAGCTTTGAATGCCCAGTAAGCACACACACACCCTACCTTTTTTCCCAGTCCAATACACAATCACAATTATAACATCAAGTAATAAAGCATGATACTTCAATAAATAAATGAAGGGTTAAGTTAGATGTTAGCAACTAGACATCCCCCAAAGAGATTCCGTCCTCCCAATCACAAGAATCGGACGCAGATTATTCGATATGCCCCCTCTTTTGCTGCTATGTTGCAGACCTAACCTCGGATGCCTACCAACGGTTATGTACCGTGTAGCACCAACCGCAGGGCCTCAAAAGAGACGGTAAAATAAGGCCTTGCCCGAAATCCCTCCTTACACCAAACTACCTAGGGTCAGAATACAACCGCTCCGTTCAAGGGTTCCGAAAACCACTTGCGCAAGACTTTAACTTTCAAATAGGGAACGTATCCCAACAATCCATATATCACATTTCTCATCTTTTCATTACTCAAGTGCGCGAAAACCCAATACTCTCCCAATTAGGTTTCCCGTTAAATTAAATGCTTTAAATCAAGTTAATTCAACTTGCAAGACAATAATATCCACATAGGCATGCATCCATAAAGCGAGGAAGATAAACAACATAACCATAATACACATAATAACATGCCAAGATATGCTCATATGTAAGTAGGCAATTTCATGAATTCAAGGGCATAAAACATCCATGCATAACACAGTTTCGAGATTTAACATTACATGAAGATTGAAATAAAAGGGCTATTTTAGATCTTCCACCGGACTCGTTCTCCCTATGGTTCGTAGAGAATTTGATCTAGTTTCTAGAACACTTTCCGGAAATGGGATTGGTTTTCCAGATTTTAAGTTATTTAGAAAATATTCCAGCGCTGTCCAGAGTCTGTCCAGATCCGTTGACCGTTACGAAAATTTGATTTTCTTGCAAACCGCTTGATGTTTTTCGATGAAACCAATTTTAGTTGAAATATAACATCTTAAGGAAGGTTTTGACATAAAATAGAGGTCTATAATAATTTTGTACATTTTTCTAGAATTTTTGGAAGTGGGCTGCAAAAACAGATTTTAAGGTACTATGCCCAAAACAAGAAGTTTTATGAGGAAAGGGTTCCACCAAGGGAAAGTTTCGTTTCTTTTGTGAAGAAAAGATGCTAACTAACATATATTTAACTCAGAAAATTTTCTTGAAAGAGTGCCCTTGGAAAGTTGAGAGATTGGTATAAAAAAAGAAGAAGATGGTTTTGTGCCAAAATAGAGAAAATACAAGAGAGATGGAATCAATACTCAACCCTTAGCATTTTTAACATAAGTACTCATTAATGAAAGATCTGAAAACATTATTTAGAACCCTTAGAAATATGTATTGAAAAAAAGGAAAATGAAAGAGAAGGCTGTGTTTGTGGCTTACCTACTAAGCTTTGCACAAGAAAGCTTTCTTCTTCCTCCTTCTCCTCTAGACTTCTCCCTCTTGCTCTCCTCCTTCTCTCTAACCGAAATGTGTGTGTGAGTGAGTGTGTTGTGTGTGTTTGCAAGCTAGGGGGTGTGTTGGTATTTATAGACAAACCTTTGAGGCAAAAAGTCCTAAAAGCCCCTTACTTGGATATGGATGGAAAACTTAGGATTTTGCTTGGAATCTAATGGAATAGGGGTGGTTTTGGAGTTGAACCATAGGATTATGCAACAATTGGTTGATTCTTAGTTGAAAGGAAACTAGTTTTGAAAACATCACCCTAGGTCTAGGATACTAGGTCTTGGTTTTCCTAGAACATCATGATGGTGGTTCTTGAAAATTGGCTCCTCCTTGGGGAAGTGTGATGGGGTTATTATTTAAATCATTTTGGGCATGTTTGATTGAGCGGATTAGACCATGGGATTGGGATTATTAATCCGTGGACCCAATTATCCTATGTTTGTTTTAACATTTTGATTTAGGATTATTAATCTAATGGATAATTAATCCTACAAATGTGTAGGATTATTAGTAATGGGGTAGGGGTGGGATTATTAATCCAATGGATATTAATCCAATTGGATAGTGAATACCACACTAATTTAATAGAATTATTAATACTTCACTATTGGTCTTGTGAATCAAACATGACCATTAAGTTCTAGGCACACTCCTCTAGGTGTATATATATGTATATATATAACAAGATTGATGGTACTTCAAGGTACAAGGTACAAGTACTAGTTTTTGGGACAAGTTTTGAATTTAAATAAAGAGTGAGGGCTTGGAGTTAAATACATGTAACTTAGGTAGAATTAAATTAGGTTAGGGAACCTAATCCGGTTAGGGAAATTTCCGTTTCAATAAAAATAAAAATAGTAATGCTAACTGACGAGATTCGAATTAATTCAAGTAAACGAGGGGCTTCAAGAAAATAATTCAAACATTAGGATTTTTAAAGAGAATACATATTTCAGGGGCTGCACATTACATACCTTACATGCTTAGTTAGTTACCATGATTAGTTAATTTGTTAATTAATTAAAGTATTGTTATAATTAGTGTTTTGTTTGCTAGTTGTTCGATTTGGTTGTGTAATAATTAGTCTAATTAGATTATTAGATTAGTTTGTTTAGCTTAGCGTAGCTAACTTGTATTCTTCATTTGGACCCTGCGTCGAGAGGGCACAATGTTGTAATAAGGGTGCGTGTGTGTGTGCATGTATTCCAACCCCCATTTCTTTCTCCTTTTTACTTATCAGCTTTTGATTGTTAGTTTAGGACATTTTTCAATTAGCATACCTTATGCTTGGCATGCGTGCATCATTCATTTGTCTTGCATCCACCGGGCTCGCCGCATCATTCAAACCACATCGTATTTCAATACCTATTTGAATACATGTATCAATTGTTGCATTCATATGCCATCTTAGATAGCTGAGCCTATTTAGTTGCATTTTGCATGTGTTGCAGTAGGCATTTCAAACATAGCTAGGATCATGCATTGATTTCTAACATAGCTTATGTTTTGGCTCGGAGTACACTGTGAGTGTTTATGCTTTAGCATCATTGCATGTGTGTAAGTGACTGCCATGATAGCGTGCTTGCCACGAGACTAACTGCTTAAGTGTTTAACTGCATGAATGCCTGTGGATGAACGCTTCATTGCTTGAATTGGAACAATTCATCAAAATGTGCGTTTTAAGCCCACTTGAGAGTGCAAATCATGTTTTCTAAGCCCACTTGAGGGTAGCAAATCCGCGTCGTAGCCTACTTGAGGGTAGCATCTTTCAAACCATTTTCGAAAAACAAACATGAGATGTTTTGTGCCAAATTGAGTGATTTAGTCTATACTTGTGTGTTGTGCGCATCACATAGTAAGTTAGGTTAATAAGCCGGAATAAGAACACATGTATTTTCAAAAACAACATATCATGCTTAGTGAAGGCCGATCCTTTGATCGGGCGAGCGGGGGTGCTCATTTCAGGACCTTTCCCTCTTGTACCCAAGTTCCTGAGCCGAGACAACTTTGGTGATGACGGACACGTGGCCTTTGGCACGAGTCAGGGTTTTCTAAATTTCCCAAAACAAAATATTTAGGTGGCGACTCTGTAATCTGGCAAAACAGTCCAGTTTGGCATTTTTTATTCAAAATCTGATTTTCCAAAATGATTTGTCGGATTGAACTCTTTGGTGATTTATCAGTCTTGCATTGCACTTTGTGAGATTAGATTCAGAACCATGACAGGGGTCCGAACTGTAGTAGCTAAGAACCCAATCCGCGCCCTCTCCGAAAGGGGGGCGCGCGAAGCGAGTTCGGGTGGTCCACAATGTGCAAACAGAGGCATTCAACAGCAAGGCTGTGATACCCCTGTTCCGTATTATGCTAATCTATCCTCCTTATGCATATGATTATGTGTTTGTTATGATTTTGAGTGCCATTTATATGAATATATGTGGTTTTGAATTTCTATCTGTTCACCATGGGAATATTTGTTGGACTATCTGCTTCGGAATTTAAATTGAAGGCCTTATCGGCCACAAAAACCAAAATTGATTACGCCATTGTGATTGGCATAATTTTTTGAGCCTACGGTAAAATTTAATTGAAAATTGATCTGGATCGAATTAAATAGATTAAATTACTGACTTAGTACTCAAATATGTAATGTTGATAATTTTAATTAAGGGAAATTGTATATAGTGGGGCACTAAGCACTCAACCTCTCTCTCCTTATACATTTTGGCTGAAATTACTCTAGGAAAGAGGGAGAGGGTCGGCTAGAGAGAGAGAGAGGGAAACAATTGGAGTTTTGATCTTGAACTTGAATGATTTGAAGACCAACTCAAGAATTAAGCATAAGTTG
>NW_021025614.1:553228-569279 GCF_004153795.1 Camellia sinensis | reverse complement strand
ATGGAGTTGGGAGAGGAAAATGTTCTTGACGCGTTGTCTAAAACGACGTCGCATTGATGCCATAACTCACTCTCGATGACGTCACTTACTCTCTCGGATGACGCAAGTCACTCTCTCAAAAACTTTACTGGTGGAAGAGAGTTAGGGAGTGAGTTATATAGGTGCCCAGGAGCGTCCCACTAATATTACCTGGGACGCTCCCCCCGCGCCACGTGTCGTCCCCCGATTGGTGCTCCCTTCCGCATTTTGAGGCTTGTTGTCGGCTAGTGTCTCCGCTCCGCGCCCAGATCTGTGGCCAGGATTAAAAATCTAAAAAGGCAAGCGCAAGCGGGAAATTTCAATTTAAAGGCAAGCGCAAGCTGATTGTGTAAACAGTTAACCTACGTATGGCCCACGCTTTGATTTTTCTGCATTGTGGTGTTCTGTTATTATTCTGTGCCATACGTTATACAGGAACCTAGTTTTTAAAATAGCAACTGTTCAGTTGATCCATGTCACGGTCAACATATTACGCCTATAAAATAAAATCGATGTGGTGCATTTAATGGTGGGGTTCCTTATCGTCGATTATGGCGACTACTTTCCGTTTTTCGCAACGGCGTCCATATACCGCTAGAACTAAATTAAATTTTAGTCGCCGTTGGACAACCTCCAGCAGATCTGGTGTTTCCGGTCGAAGTTATTTTAAATTACGGAAACATAGTTATTACAAAAAAAAACGATTCACGTCTAAATCGTTGTGTGATTCCATTTGGAGGATTGACGATTTCCTCCCGTATGATGAGCCTCATTTTTTCCATTTCGATTTGCCGGAGGTTGGTACTGAAAGGGATGAACGACTATCCCGAAAATTGAAGCTGTTAGGGCTCTACATCCAGGGTGTAGTTTTACGTCAAACTGGCGGTCTCTCCGAGATATCCATCTGTATCGAACCACATCAGTGTATGTATTAGATACACAGATGGTATGCAACATGAGTGTATGAATATAGTATTTGAGTGCAATGTATCAGATGCAGTGTATCAAATCATTGCAATATGGAACATATTACAATTAAAATGCTTGTGTATCACCATAAAGATTGATAGCATGAAGCGTAAACTGGAGAAGGTTACCTGAATGCTGTAGAGACTGAACAGGCTCATGCTCCTCTACACCATCCTCATTAGGGAAGCCGCCAGCTTGAGAGCGTCCCCGGTGTACTGTATAGATGCCTGCAAGTACATTTATTTGATCAAGGTTCTATATATATAGCTGAAATGAAATATGGCATGCAAAACGTAAACAATGGTACATATTGGAGTTGGACCTCGAACCCTGGCAAGCTCGTGCCCGGCCGATGTAGGCTCAATAGGGATCTGGTAAGCCTCCCCGGTATGCTGCCAACATGTAAGTGTAGTGGGAAGCTCTGGCCAACCAGTCATCTGCCTCGCCCGAGAAGTCCCTCTCCCATGGGCCCTGGTCACTCTAGGCGCTGTCCTCGCAGCAGGAGCTCTCGCTTCCTCGCCTCCACGAACACCGATTAAACATGGCATAAAGTATGTCTGAATGAAGACTGTATAATCGCCCTCGACTCAGAAGTAGTCTGCTTCCAGGCCCACCATGAACTGAATGACCTCATCAGCAGATAGGTTGTCTATTAACCTCATGGACTCTAGCGGTGCCATCAGTATGATCGAAGCAGGGAAACCCATGGTCTGACGCATGACTCGCTCGCCTATGAACCAGACCCGGCAAACTGGGCCCTCAAGTAGAATGCGATAACGAGAAATGCCCTAAGCCGCATTATATTGGCCCTGAATCCATGTCGGTATCGGCCCATGGCTGCCATGTGATCTGAACGTAGAAGGTGAACCGATTATTAGCCATTGTCAGTTGCTAATATGTGAGTTAGAACAGTTGTAAGACAAAAATGACTGTGTTTTGGGTTACCTCATGAGCAATTACTGTGTCAAAGTAATTCCTGAAGAATGAAAAGGACTCGGGGGTCCTACGGTAGAGCTGACCGTCATATCTCCATCAGTAGGAGACTGTCAATGGAAGCTCCACTACAGGCTCTGGGGCTAGAGTCAGAAAATAGGCATGCACTCATAGCTGCAAGGAAAATGCAATGATATAATTAACAATGAATTTGAACAAATATAGAAAATGCAAAGCAGAAAAGCATACAATTTGAACAGATATAGAAAATGCAAAGCAGAAAGCATACAACATAAACATATGCAGAAAGTGCAAAGTAGAAACCACATGTGTTGAACAAATACAAAGCAAGAAATGCTGAACCAAAAGTGTATAGTACAAAGATGTGTACCTCCCAAGCTCACTAGTAGCCACCGATCAAATTTTCCCTCAAGCGGGAGGTCAGGCTCATATAGCCGTATAAAGTGGCGAGGCCAGCCCCGCCCCATATAACATGCCCAGGGGGTACCCGCGCGCGTTAAACAGTTCGGACCCTCGAGATCTCTTTGATCTAGTCTCACGAGTGTAATGTGAAACGTAGATGAGAGTCCAGATTTGACAACTTTTATTGAATATCCATTTTATTGCAATTTTGTCAAAAATGGACTGCGTCATCAGATCTTAGAGTCACTGCCTAATATTTTGGGAAATTAGGAAACCCATAACTCGTGCCAAGGCTACTGTTCGTCGTAACCAATGATACTTGGCTCGGAACCTTAGGTATGAGAGGGGAAGGTCAATAATGAGCACCCCGCTCACCCGATCAAAGATCGACCTCTACTAAACCATGATATGAATTTTATTTTCTTTATATGTTCATGTTCTGATTATTTAGTAAATCCTCAAATTTATTATGTGAAGCATACAAGGTATAGACTAGTTTGCTCAAATTGGAACAATTCGATTTCATGTTTATTTTTTGAAAAGAGTTTGAATTTGCCATCTCAAGTGGGCTTAAAGTTTGTGAATTTGCCACCACAAAGTGGGCTTAAACGTACATTCATCGAATCATTCCAATTCAAGTAACAACCTTTCATCCACAGGCATTCAAACAGTTTATCAGTTAAGCAATTAGCCTCATAGTAGAATGTTAACACATAGTAAGAAAAATACACACAAATGGGATGCTAAAACATAAAAACTCACAGATTTACCGACGTCCCTCGAACAATTACAAAACAAAGTTAGTGCAATATGCATGATCTTATATACAAAATTCTAATGCAATTCACTCATGAGATGCAACTAAAGATTCAGCATCTAAGATATGGCATGTGAATCATTGCAATACTTGCGATAGTACACAAAATCATATAAGAATTGATGAAATCTACTCACAAAGATGCAAACTTAGCCGAATCAATATGCATGAAACATGGATGCAAAGCATGGATATGCATGGCATGTCAGATATATCCATATATGGAAAGCGATTAAAGAATGTGATAGAAAGAAGCGGGGTGGAGGAATTATTACAACACTTAAATTATTATATATCCAAATAAAGGAGGGGGGAAGAAATAATAAAATAAAATAAAACCTCACAAAACACTCAAAATAAAAAATAAACAAAGGAAAAGCTTCATGTTCTTTAGGGATCACTGGAAAATATTTTGCTTGACAGGAAGAGTGCTCTGTGCTGTCTAAGAAAATTTATTTTGTGGAGTACTAATCATTTTAGAAAACTATTCACTGCCGATCACTATTTATCTGGTAGGATCACATGAATATCACGTAATCAACCATCATAACTAAACCACTGTAAACCCATATACCGTTGCACCATGGTTGAACGAAAGAACACCATATAAACCTAGATCACAGCCCACAAGTGTTTACAATTGTGAGCCACCACTTACAGTACCGTGGACCACAGACACAATAGTCATAACCCAAAATTCCGTGGGTCAACCACATAACCATTTTAACCAAACAGAATGAAATTTCCTTTCATGCTCCACGTAGTGATCAATAATAACAATCTCCACTAAAAACTTCTGATGGCCCCACCATAACAAAACCACAATAAAACAAACTATATGTTGGCTTACAGTAATAATAGTTATTATGAAAAATAATAATTATGTGGTCCCAAAGACCGGGCCCAACATGTTTTCCCAATTCTAGATGGGCCTTCAATTATAATGCTCTTGGGCCTATGCGATCTTTGGGCTTCGTCTCTTATATTGTCTGCAACCCATTGCTGTATTGCTGTTGGAACGACCCATACTGTGTCTGTAAATAGATGAACATACGGCAATGGGGGATTAAATGAAATCCGGTCATAATTTGATGACAATTTGTCATAATTTAACCAGAAACATTTTGGGTCGCCATTTCGTACCACTGCTAGTGCTTCGTCCTTGGTGCTGGCTGCAAGTGCATCCCGATATATATTGTCTTTGTTATTCTGGTTAGCGCAGCGGCTTCTCTCACGGAAAACTTTTGTTGAATGAATTGAATAAACGAACTCAGAAACAGAGAAATTGCGAGAGGTAGGGTGCTCCTGGTACCGTACGCGCGCCAAAGATATTTGTTGAGAGAAAGGTGTCACCTGTAGAGAGAGAGAGAGAGAGAGAGAGAGAGAGAAGCTTTGAACCGCTGCTGCTATTGCTGGACCTCCCACCATCATGAGACATTCGTCCACCATGTGATTTCTTCACAGACTCAACATACTCAACACTACCATTCTTGCTGACAGAATCAACCTCAGGCTTCAACTCCCAACTGACAGAATCACCTCATGCTTCAACTCCAAACCAATTTGAGCATATATATCCATTTGAACTCCGGCAGTGGGTAACCAGAGTTCAAGAATCTAGAAAGGAAAGACGGCCATGGCGCCTGGAGTTGCGATGATGGCCAACGTGGGAACGTCGGTGGTCTTCGGTGGTTGCACAGCCAGCTGGTCACGGTGGCCTTTGGGTTTGGCAGCTGCGGTGTCGGTCTTGAAGAATAAGAGAGCCTGGTTGGTCTCTGTAGAGAGAGAGAGAGAGAGAGAATAGAGAGATGCTGCCTTCATCCCTTGACAGAGAGAGAGCTTCGTTGATATTACCATAGACTTTGGGAGGTGTCGAGGAAAGTGACGCCGGAGTTGATGGAGTGGTGGGCGAGCTGGATCATGTCTTCTTCTGGACATGCCCATGCAGCCGAGTCTCTGTGTTGATAACTCTAGACCTTGTGAACCCAACTTCACCTTCTTCACTTGAACCAGTTTTCTTCTTCATTTCGGTATTAGAAGGTGGGTGGTGAGAATGGGGTCGGCCATAGTAAGAGAGAGAATGACAGATGTTTTTTTTTTTGGTTACGGACGTCTCATGTTGCTTTGGCCATTGTGATGGAAAGCATGCATGGCCGATTTGGAGAGAAAGAATCGGTGCTCAGAAGATCACTCCAAGAGAGAGAGAGAGAGTTCTCACCCCATGCATGTATTTACCATCACCTCAGCCCATGCATGCGTCTTTGTGTTTTATCAGAGAGAAACCGGAGAGAAATCAGGTTGTAATCTTTTTAGCCAGAGCCATGGGTTTGGTCTCACCAAGTGAGAAATATATATATATATATAGAGAGAGAGAGAGAGAGAGAGAGAGAGAGAGAATCTGTATGTCTCTAGCTGTCCCGTGTGTGCTGCTGTGTAATGTGTGTGTGTGTTGGGTGTGTCAAATTGTCATGCATGGAAAGAGAGAGAGAGTATGTCTCTAGCTGTCCGGTGTGTGCTGCTGTGTAATGTGTGTGTGTTGGGTGTGTCAAATTGTCATGCATGGAAAGAGAGAGAGAGAGAATTGCCGGGAGAGAGAATTGCCGAGAGAGAAGGTTGGTTTTGGTGTTAAGGAGAGAGAGAGATTAGACCCATTTTTATTACAGCAATGCTAGGTATCATGAAAAATCTTTCATGAAAATAATCATGAAAGTTTTGTGACCCTTAGATTACACTTAGAATAAAGCACCATGTACTAATCAAGGTAATTCAAGGATTAAAAATTTTTCATGATCATTTTCATGACAAAATTTTCATGATCTCTAACTTTTCCCTTGTTATTGTGTTATTGGTCCGCCTTTCTTTGATTTTTTTTCTCCTCTACTTATTGCACTTTCAAGCTCCACTTGTAACTAGGGGTGTGTATAATACCGTCGAAATCGCTAAAATCACACCGACCTGCATTGTTAAGGTAAATTCGTTATTAGTTGCCAATCGAATCGTCGGTTTTTGATAAGAAAAATGGCAAATTCTAATGACACTTTTATCAATCCGTCGGTTTCTATTTTTCTTTCAAACCGCACCGACTCGCACCGTTATTAAATCATGTTTTATAAGATTCTAAAAATTCTTTTTGAGAAAAGTTAAGGATCATGGAATTTTTTTCATGAAAATGATCATGAAAGATTTATGATCCTTGAATTACCTTGATTAATGTGTAGTGCTTTATTCTAAGTGCAATCCAAGAGTCACAAAGCTTTCATGGTTATTTTCATGAAAAGTTTTTCATGATACCTAGCATTGCTGATTCTTTTTTTACTTAAGTTTGCTTGTTGTTCTATACCTTAGAATATAGTATTAAATTACTGCTCGAGGGGAATTCAAGATGTCAGTAATCCAAAATAAAGTTGGATTCCAATTCACTTTTCAATCTTTTTTTTTTCCTGGCCATGTTGCAAACTTACATCAGCTCACTTTTCAATCTAAATACTTTTCAATAATAAATATTTTCAATATATTGTAAACCCTGAATGATATTAATTTTATGTATTGTATTTGATCATTGTAGCTTCCACAGATGTTTGTAATGAACTGATGGCATAGTCATTGATATTATCATGTGTTGCTACACTTGCTGCATCGAAGAAAGCTTCACAAGATACTTAACATCACGGTATCTCTCGTCTTTTTTTTACTCTGTATTTAAATTTTGTAATTTGAATTATATTTTTTATAAACCGCCAATCCGCCCGAACCGCCAAGGCAAATCCGCCATTATTTGCCAATCGAACCGTCAGTTTTTGATAAAAAAAATGACAAATTCTACTGACACTTTTATCAATCCACCACCCACCATACAGTTTCTATTTTTCTCTCAAATCGCACCGACCCGCACTGCGCACACCCCTGCTTGTAACAACCTACTTCAGCCTTTTTCAACGAACACCACAAGAGCAGAGATAGTGCAGACCCATGTGTGTTATCTTGTTATTTTTTTAAGGAAAATGTCTCGTAACTCAAATTTTGTGGCTCAAATGGCCAAAACGACGTCGTTTTGACCATTTTTATGTTGTTCTGTACTCAAAACGACGTCGTTTTGGCCATTTGAGCCACTTTTGAGCCACAAAATTTGAGCTACGTAGCATTGTCGTTTTTTTAATCCACCCACCGGTCATGCTGCCTGCACACTAAGGGCTTATTTGGGATCAATTAAATAAGTTTATTTTTATTTTTTTTATAAAAAGATGTGTAGAAAAATAGAAAGATAATGTGATAAAAAAAAAGATAAAAAGATAGATTATTTTGGTGTTATCAAACTTGGCTTAAGTTATTTAAAATATTCTAAATAAGTACACTTTTTATCTTTTTAAATTAAAAAAAAAATATAAATATAAATATTTCAAACCAAACAAGCTCATCAGCATTCTCCCTCAATTCATTTATTCTCCCTCAATTCATTTGACTTTACACCCCACCCACACTGCTGGAAATTTAATTTTTAGTGGCGTTTAAAAAACGCCGCTATAAGGGTCAAAAACGCCGCCAATTTTTTTTGCGACGTTTAGCACCAAACGCCGAGGACGCGGCCGTCGCTGTAGCTTAGTGACGGTTTAAAAACGTCATAATATTTAGTATAGGTGGCGTTTCAAAAACGCCGCTAAATGTCCTACACAATGCACACTGACTCATTGACTAATTATTTAGCGACGTTTTGGAAAAACGCCGTTGTATCTTTTTTTAAAAATATAACCGTTAGCATGGTCTAGGAGGCGTTTGTAAAAACGCCGTCATATCCCCCCCCCCTTTTTTTAAAATTGTGTTAATTTTATTTGATTGAACTAAAAAAATACCTATAATAGTAGTAATATAAAATAATAACTCTCATTAATTCACTTTCTTATTCAATTAATATCCAATCACTATTACCCATAAAATTAACATATCCAAAATCCAAAAATCATGTTTTAACATTAACCACAAACTAACATATATCCAAAAATCATGTCTTAGCATAAAAATTGTAGTCTTCACTGGTCTACATGTCTGCATCAGAAATCCAAAAATCATGTCTTAGCATAAAAATTGTAGTCTTCACTGGTCTACATGTCTGCATCAGAACATAAACTGCAATCAAATTCACCAAAATAAACACAAATTGAAGAATTTGTACCCAATACTTATAAACAGTACTTAAAACTTGAAGAAGCACTAATAAGAAGATTTTATCACATACTAAGAAGCACTAAATAAAGAAAAGGGCATACCCAAAGACAATACAGACACAGATGAGAATCATGTAAAATTAAATAAATAATGTTCTCATAGCATAAACAAATTTAGATCTGCAAAACAATAAATAAATAGAGCTTAATTCTATCAAAATTAGAAACAAAATAATTCAGAAACACAATAAGCATTTGATTATACTCCATCCTTATTTTTCACTTCAACAGAAGACCTCAGGGGGGTTTCGTC
Organism: Camellia sinensis; assembly: GCF_004153795.1. Lineage (NCBI taxonomy): Eukaryota > Viridiplantae > Streptophyta > Magnoliopsida > Ericales > Theaceae > Camellia > Camellia sinensis. The sequence goes on along the minus strand of NW_021025614.1, from coordinate 560,647 downwards.
CTTGGTGTTTCCCTCGGGCACGTCTACTACAAAGAATTCTATTACCAGAGTCTTCCATCAATGACTTCTGGATGGACGAAAATGATTGAGGAGTAGTTTTGGAAAATAAAATAAAAGAAAAAATAAGCAGGGGCAAACTATAGTAGCAACACTTGTATTTCTAGTAAAAAGGAAACTCAGTCCAATCCATCCCACCAAGCTTTGTAAGAGAAAATATTAGTGTCGATGCCAATGTTAACTAGTCCACCAAAGGAAATATCAGATATTTTTTCTACCTACCAGAAGAATCTTAGTCATCTAACAAAATGCAAAAGTACAAACATTTGAGTCAAAAACTAATGATCAAAGTACAACATAAATAGGGAGCACACCTTGTCCAAATTCATATTAAGATGAATGAACTCCACTAAGGAAGAAGAATTAAAAAATTAACAAGATTCAGATGAACAATATGGTCCAAATTCATATATCATCAATTCAAAGCAAATTAACAGGGGTGGTACTACACTAGATTAAAGAACTGCTCAGTTATGATGATTCACAAATTAAGGCATTCAATTCAATATCATGTGACGCTATCATTCCATCGAAAAACGTAAATGATGGATCACGTTGTGCACTCTGTTAGAAACTCTACCACATATTACCTCTGCACTAAAGCTGGATTGTAGCTAATGGACCTTAGAGAGAGAGAGAGAGAGAGGATGTTAACTAATTCTTTTTTCAGAAGTTAATTAAATTGTTTGTTTGGTTAGAGACAGAGAGAAATTACATAATTGGTGAAGACTTTTCATTCTTGATCTTGAAGAAGTGGATTTGCAAACTGGACATGGGTAAAACGGAACCTACAGGCAGAATGCTGTGTGATCTCTATATACTTTTTTTCCCCCTTTTTCAGAGTCTTTGACAACAAGAAAGGTGAGTAACAATTTAAAGCAAATGTGTGTGTATTTTCTCACCAATTAAAAGATGCCTCTGTCATTGACGTCAGTCCCACTCCACCAACAATTGGTAACAGAGAAGCAACCACCCACAAGGTGGGTATCTATTCTTGCAACAGAAGAAATAGATTGGTTAAAAGTTAAAACACAACTTTCACAATAATGAACATTTGCCATTATGAACTCTACAAATCATTAAATTATTTCATACAACATTCCTATGTTGTGTTGTGTGCACCACCAACAGTAGTCAACAACAAAAATAAGAAATTACAAGCAAATATTTTCAGAAACATATAAAAAAATGATTGATGGCAAATTAAATGGGTGTTCTAACTTCATTGTTATTTTATATAATAAAATAATAATTAAAAAAAAATTGTCACTCCAACCAGATGGCAAGGGAGAGAAATCATTCAAATAGAGTTAATTCCCATTCACTTCTAAAATTTTCCAACAAAAAATGGTAATAATGAGGATTGGTTTAGAATTACGGAAAGTGTAAGAGAAAAATTTAAAAATTTCAATTTTGTGAAAAGTGTAATTAGAAAAATGGTGTAAGAAGATAAATTGATGGTATAAGTAAAACTACCAGACGCTAAATTCTTAAAACCAAAAGGAAATTCATTTTTTGTTAGACAGATTTACCCTTGTATTTATTTTGACCTAAAAAATTTTAAAATCCCATAACTTCAATTTTACAAATTAATTTTTAACAAAATTGATATTTGTCTATTCTTTTTTTTTTTTTTTTCAGGATGGGAAGAAAACATATGAAATGCACACCTCCCCTAAAAACATAGCAGAGAGGACAACTGAGAAGAAGGGCTCCATGGCTTTAATTGTGTGAGTGAATGAAACAGCAACTTTTCCAAGACTCATGTTTGTGAAAAGGTTGCCTGAGGTGTGCACCACTGCCAATGGGAGAATTGCTACAAGCTGTCATAGAAAAAGACATATTAATCAGAGTCATAATGATAATGGCAACCTAAATACATGAGACATTCATCCCGTCATACATAACAATACCTGTGCACCACTAATTTTTGGCCGTCTGTAGAGATTACATGTCCACATGAAAAGAACAAGTATAGTCCCAACGGCAAACTGAACGGTGGTTATAGTTATTGGATATGGGAACACCTTCAAAACCTGTGAACAAAAAGTATCTGTAATCATGCTTTTTATCTCCTTGTCAAAAGTTTCAGCATTCAAATTCAATGGATAATTGACAATCATCACAATTCATGTCATTCAATAATTAATTGCGTAGTGAACAATAAAAAATGGTCCTTTGCTTGCTACATCATAGCTCAATAAGCTTTCACCATACTAAACGATTATTATTGCACGTTTCCTCAAACACTAAAATTCAACACAATTCCAAATCATGAAAGCTATTGTTTGCAATATTTGCCAACAATCTAATAATTTTCACACACTTCAACATTTGTATGAATTAAAAGCAGGGTAAAGCAATATATATGTACAAGAAAAGCTCCAAAATCACTAAAAAAAATAAATAGACCAGTAGAATTTGATCAAGTGGTCGGTCAAGAGATGGATATAGAAAAAGAAAAAAAAAATCAATAACTTTTAACATTAAACTTCAGGAATTAGGAATTTCTAAATATCACTATAAATAAAAATTAAAAATCCTTGAGGCTGTGTTTGGTTTGAGGATTTGATTCTATGTCAACAAATTAAATTCTATGTCAACAACTAACATAAAACACAATTTCCACCTGCTCAAAATAGTATTGTGGCTGAAACATAAATCCAATCAAAACTAGAAGAAAGTAACAAACAGAATTTAGAGCTGATATTTACAGATCTGATCGGAGAGATAGTAGCTCTGAGAATAAGATCTACGTCTCTAGATTGTTAAACCGCTAATTGCCTGGAGACATTGACATTGCACGCGAAACCCTAGACAAAATCCATTCTCCATGAACGAGAAAAACTTTCCATGTATCCTATTGCATGGACTAGAAAGAGCAAGAGACCACAAACGAAGAGACAGAACACAAAACAAAAGCAAAAACGCAAGAAATAAGCTAGATTTGGGAAAAAAATGCAAGTGAATCTACAAACATCAACCAAAAATATATTCCAAATCGTTGTTTTAACCATGAGATTTTACAGATCTTGAGTGAACTTAGCAAATCTGGGTTAGAAAACCCTTACCTTGAGCCCTAGATCGATTTAGATCAGAAGGATTCAAACAATCTCGAAGATATACACTCAGGTCAGAAGGGAGAACAAGATTTTCTAGATCAAAATCACCAAAAATCGATGGAAATCAAAGAACCAGCCCTCTCTCTCTCTCTCTCTCTCTCTCTCAAGTCGCGTCTCTGTTCAATCGATTGAAATCGAAAAGCATATCTAGATAGGTAAAATTACCTTTGTAAAAGGGAAAAAAAATCCCCTATTTCACGTACACAAAACTGTGCCATTTCACTGGCACAAATGTTACCCTCCGTTTCATACCATGTTATACCACCGTTTGCCAATAAACTAGTACAGCAAAATCGGGAATTTAAAAGATTTGTTCACAGATTGGACGGCATTTGTCAAAAACGCCACCAAAAAAACGTGGTTATATCTCATTTTTCCTGTAGTGTGAAGTGAGTATTACAAATATGTAAATCTCATCCTAAAGAGTTATATCTAATTTTATAATTGAATTTTGTGCACTAAAAAATTGTTCAGAGATAATGATTCAATATTCCTCAATAATTTTCCTCCCTCACCTAAATATTCTCCTCTTGAAATAGTGTGGAATTAACACCAAAGTATTCGAATTTTTTAAGATTCTTGCTTAATCCACACAAAAAGAGACTTTGTTTTTTTATTACCTTAAATTATATAAAAATATATAAAATTATGAAATATTACAAATTAATAAAATATTAATAATATAAACTAATTTGGTCAAAATGGGTGAAGTTTAGAATTAAAGCTTCAATTTAATTTTTCGGTTAATATATTCATAAAATTACATATTCCAATTTTCATTCTGGAGTGTTCAAAAAAAAAATGCCCCAGTCTTAGGACCGGTCAAAATGGGGTGTCTACACCCCAATCATAGGAACTCACCCGGGGAAGGGTCACCAATGCGCTTAGCAAGTATAATCCTACAGTATTCGCCTTGTTCGCAAATAGGGTGGTACCGAGGAGGAACATCAAAAAACCTCGAGCGTACTCCTCTGTCTCCTCAACTGTCTCCAGCTCGGTCCCCCAGAACTGCTCCTCGAACCAACTGTATTTGACCATGCCTAGCTGGTATAAAGGTAGGCGCGCCCCCAATAGCTCAACCCAAGCTGTCTCCTACTCTCCTATGTCTGTATCAAGAGGGATCAGATCGCCCCTTACGCCTAAGCTAGTGATCATGGCAAAGTCGTAGGGAGTCATCGTCATCTTCTCGGCTGTGGAGAAGTAGAGAGAGTTGGTGGTGTCCCACTATCTCTCTACAAGGGCCTCTAGAAAAGGGCGGCTAGCTATGACTCTCGTCAAGCCAGAGTAGAAAAGGCCGATGCCAACCACGTCGACGATATGGCGTACTCCTGCAGGGAGCTCGTCATACCAGTCCCGTACAGTCGTAGCACCGTAGCCCCTGAAGGCGCGGGACTCACCCTGTGGCAAAGAGCAGATGTAAACAGATCAAGTAGAGATGAATCAGATAAAGCAGCTATGAAAGTATAGTCAAATGAAAGACAGTGCAAGAAGTGCAGCTTAAATACGGCGGATATAGCTCACACCTCAACAGCAATGGCTGAAAGATGAGCTCCAACAGCAATGGCTGAAAGATGGCTGAAAGCTTAAAAAAGGCTGGCTCCCACAATAGGAGATCCTCTAGTGCACCGAGATCAACATCAGTAAAGCGTCTAATACCTCCACTTGGCAGGATGTGTGTCTGAGGGTGGTACCTCGCTGGATCAAAGGGTCATACCCTCAGTGGTAATGGCTCCGGCTCGTCCTCAGAATCAAACTCTTCTTCAAACTCTACCTCTAGAGGAGTTCCATCATGCGGTATATCGTCTGCCATCTGGAATATGGGTGAAGAGTCGATAAAAAGTAAAGAAAATGAAAGAAATAGGGTAAACTTGGAAAAAGTCAAAGCCTAGGAGAGAGAAAATGGGAGAAAAATTCAAAGCCGGGAAAAGTGCACAAAACTCGAGAGAAACTTGAGGGGATACCCTCAAGTGGTGAAAATGAAGAAAAAAGCACCGAAATCAAATTTCAATTGGTTCAAAATGAAGGAAACAAAGAGGATTTAGCGAATCAACTTTCGTGGGATGTTGGAAAACGCGTAGAAAGTGCGGATCTAGAGAGAAGAAAGGTCTAGAGAGAGAGGGTGGAATTTCAGACATGAGGGTGTGTGGAAATGAGGCCCCATGGCCTTTACTTAAAAACCCGTGGTTAAAAGACCAAAATGGGCCTGATCTGTCATCGGTGGCCGAAAATGCTCAGGGGTGGCCGACAGATGGCTAACACCTTCCCTTTGCGATCGTCCAGAGCCCAGTGCTCCTCCATTAAGTCCAGATGCTATTTGTAGACACCCCATTTTTGACCGCCTTTAAGACTCGGATGCGACTGATGGTTTTGGAAGATGTGCAAGGCAAAGGTTCAATTTCTTCAGCAAGGAGAGAGTCAAAGCTCAACTTCATACCCCTGTTCTGGACCAGAACAATCTCGATCAAAATATTTTAGACTTAAAACCCTCTCTTTCAAAAACATTTTTGAAATAAAGTTTCTGCGATGTTCCGAGGCTCACATTTTGTCAAAAATTGCGCTTTTCGATAAACCGAGCAAGGACAAAGTGGAAATGAATGAAAGAGAGATGAAATCTTTGGAAAATCTTTCAAAACACCTTACTTAGGGGTTTGAAGTTGAAAAAAAGAAGAGAAGAGGGAAGAAATCCAGTCGGGGGAGAAAATGGGCATGAACCGTTAAAAGAAAGTCGAGCAGTCCTCGCCGAATCAGGCCTATTCATTTGGATATTTGGAATCAAACTATGAGGCCACCACCGTTGGAAAGATTACTCCCGGGGCCATTTTGGGGGGAAACTTGATTTGTTTTTCCCCTCTTTTTTTCCCCCCTCTTTTCCACCCCTTTTGCTTATATATATAGCCCCTGCCCTTTAGATTTTAGGGTTAGAAAATTTTGGTTTGGAGCTCTCACATTAAATCTCTCTCTCTCTCTCTCTCTACTCTAAGCCTTAAAAAACCCTTTGATTCTTACACCATTTCCTCACCATCACCTAGCACCACACCACCACTCCATTCCAGCAGCTTGGAGGGCCTTCTCAAAGCTTAGGAGGCAGCATTTCTTGGTCCAAAACGCTGTCAAAGATTAATCTTCAAGGGTAAGTCCTCTTCTCCCTTTTTTGACCCTTTTCTTGGTTCACATCTTAGCTCTTTGTGCTTGCATGTTGGGGCTCCGACCCTAACTGAAAATATCATTTTTTTGAGCTCTATTTCATGTTTGTTTAAGGGCATCTCACTGTTTGAGGCTCCCTTTTTGCACTTGCTTCATTATCTCCTTTGTACGCCATTTTCTTGCATATTATTTTAGGCCTATATGTAAACTGTTTTGAGCTCTAGTCCGAACTATAAAGAAGCTTATTTTGAGCCCTTCTTCAACATTGTTGAAGTGATCATCACTGTTTGTGGCTTCCATTTTCCATTTGCCTTTATATCTCTCTTTTGGCCTCATTTTTGCATGTTTTGTTAGCCTCTTATGCTTATACTTTTGGGCTCTGGTCCGAACTATAAATGGCCTTGTATTGACTCCCTCTCCATGTTTCATCAAGGGTATTTAGCTGTTTGGAGCCTCCTTTTTGCTCTTTGTGTTTAATCCTCTTTTTAGGCCTTATTTTGTATAGTATTTTGAGCATGCTTGTGTACTGTTTTTGGCTCGGCCACCAACTGTAGAATACCATATTTTGGGCCCCTCTTCAACATTGTAGAAGGGCCCTTCTCTGTTTAGGGACAGAAGCTGCCACTTGCTTCATTATCTCTCTTTCGGGGCCATTTTTGCATGCTAGCTTAGCCCCATTTGTGTTCACTATTTGGCCTTGCTTAAAACTGTAAATATGCTTTTTTTGGGACTGTCTTGAGTCTGTCTTTACATTTCATGTTCAAACAATGCATGCTTTGTATAGCTGTAGGCCATTGCGCATGCTTAGTTTTGCATTTCGGGTCCCATTCCATGCATCGGGTGCCATGTTCTCATGATTCGGGGCTGTTTTGGGTCATTTTTCAGTGCTGAAATTTGCATGTTTGCATACCATGTCTCATGCCTTGCCATGTCTTGTTAGAGTGGCATTTGGTGCCTTAGGGTTGATCCTCGATTTGCGTGCATACTTTGACCGACCTTGAGACTCAGACGTCACCAATTGAGCGCTCGGTGATATTGCATATTGTGCTCGTTCAGAAGTTTCAGAGTCTCGGCTGCGAGCCTTGCCTCCGGACTT
>NW_021025614.1:452127-547147 GCF_004153795.1 Camellia sinensis | reverse complement strand
TGTTCACTTAGTGCATTTATCACACTTGGTGTTCACATTTAGTATATCAATCATACTTTGTTCACTTAGTGCATCTTTCACACTTTGTGTTCATTTTTAGTGTATCAATCACACTCTGTTCACATAGTGCATCTATCACACTTTGTGTCTGCTTTTAGTGTATCAATCACACTCTGTTCACATAGTGCATCTATCACACTTTGTGTTCCCTTTTAGTGTATCAATCACATTCTGTTCACATAGTGCATCTATCACATTTTGTGTTCACTTTTAGTGTATCAATCACACTCTGTTCACATAGTGCATTTATCACACTTTGTGTTCACTTTTAGTGTATCAATCACACTCTGTTCACATAGTGCATCTATCACACTTTGTGTTCACTTTTAATGTATCAATCACACTCTGTTCACATAGTGCATCTATCACACTTTGTGTTCGCTTTTAGTATATCCATCATACTTGTTCACTAAGTGCATCTATCACACTTTGTGTTCCTTTTTAGTATATCCATCATACTTGTTCACTAAGTGCATCTATCACACTTCGTGTTCACATTTAGTATATCAATTATACTTTGTTCATTAAGTGCATCTGTCACACTTTGTGTTCACCTTTAGTGTATCCATCGCACTTTGTTCACTTCACCCTTTGTATATCAATTACACTTTGCTCAAATAGTGTATCTATCACACACTCGCTTCGCCCACTTTGTGTATCAATCACACACGATCACACTATGCCTACTTTGTGTATCAATCACACGCGTTCGCTCTGTGTATCAATCACACACTCCCGCTTTGTGTATCTATCATACTTATTCACTTAGTGCATCTATCACACTTTGTGCTCACCTTTCTGTGTATCAATCACATGTTCGCTCTGTGTATCTATCACACAAGCACACTGTCTTCGTAGTGAGAATTCCATAATTTTCTTACATCCTTTCTGCACGAGGTGTAGTTTGGCTAGAGTTTACTTGCTTGCCTAGCATTCACTTAAAATGTTGCATTTATTTCGCATAATTGCTTCATTACAGCTCTCTTTGCATGATCATGAGTGATGTCCGGCTTCGCGTAGCGTATAAGTCCAATTATCAAACCGGCTTCGCGTAGCGTATAAGTCCAATCTTCAAACCGGCTTCGCTTAGCATATAAGTCCAATTTCCAAACCGGCTTCGCGTAGCGTATAAGTCCAATTATCAAACCGGCTTCGCGTAGCGTATAAGTCCAATTTTCAAACCGGCTTCGCGTAGCGTAGAAGTCCAATTTTCAAAACCGGCTTCGCGTAGCGTATAAGTCCAATCTTCAAAATATTTCTGCATATCATTACGCTGGTTTGATTCCTCACAAAAAGGATACGTAGGCAGCCTACGGGCACAACCATTTATTTATCTATATTTTGTTTGTGTGTCCAAGTCTTCGGCCTTGTCAAAAATGGGTCGTCTCTGGGCTTTGATATTCACTCCCGTCACTTCTTGACTTCCGAGTTCTATCAAAGAGGGGCAACTGTAGACACCCCATTTTTGACCGCCTTTAAGACTCGGACGCGACTGATGGTTTTGGAAGATGTGCAGGGCAAAGGTTCAATTTCTTCAGCAAGGAGAGAGTCAAAGCTCAACTTCATACCCCTGATCTGGACCAGAACGATCTCGATCAAAAGATTTTAGACTTAAAACCCTCTCTTTCAAAAACATTTTTGAAATAAAGTTTCTGCGATGTTCCGAGGCTCGCATTTTGTCAAAAATTGCGCTTTTCAGTAAACCGAGCAAGGACAAAGTGGAAATGAATGAAAGAGAGATGAAATCTTTGAAAAATGTTTCAAAACACCTTACTTAGGGGTTTGAAGTTGAAGAAAAGAAGAGAAGAGGGAAGAAATCCAGTCGGGGGAGAAAATGGGCATGAACCGTTAAAAGAAAGTCGAGCAGCCCTCGCCGAATCAGGCCTATTCATTTGGATACTTGGAATCAAACTATGAGGCCACCACCATTGGAAAGCTTACTCTGGGGGCTTCATTTTGCACTCAAGAATCTCCTAAATTCAATTCCGGACGGGGGAGATATGGTTGATTGAAGTAGGGCATCACTCTAGTTGGACCGAAATCTGCGCGGCTTTACGGAAACTGGCATAACGTTTTTCACAGGAGGAATTTTAATGTAAGGTTCGCTCCATTGGAAAGCTAACTTCTGGGGCTTCAATTTGGACACTTGAATGGCCACCATTGGACTTCCCAATCACCCACCGGCCACTTTTCTTCCCGGAAGCCTTTTTTTTTGTCCTGAAAGTAGTTGGCCGGCTAGAAAATCTAGCTGGCCGACCACCTATTTGGTGAAATGACTTTTTTGCCCTTTTAAACTAGCCGTCCATGCCCCCCTCCCCATGTGTGTCCTAGAAGTGAATTTTGTTTTCCACTACACCCATGTCCGAGGGTTTGGCCATTTTGGGGGGAAACTTGATTTGTTTTCCCCCCCCTTTTTTTCCCCCTCTTTTCCACCCCTTTTGCTTATATATACAGCCCCTCCCCTTTAGATTTTAGGGTTAGAAAATTTTGGTTTGGAGCTCTCACATTAAATCTCTCTCTCTCTCTACTCTAAGCCTTAAAAAACCCTTTGATTCTTACACCATTTCCTCACCATCACCTAGCACCACACCACCACTCCATTCCAGCAGCGTGGAGGGTCTTCTCAGAGCTTAGGAGGCAGCATTTCTTGGTCCAAAACGCTGTCAAAGATTAATCTTCAAGGGTAAGTCCTCTTCTCCCCTTTTTGACCCTTTTCTTGGTTCACATCTTAGTTCTTTGTGCTTGCATGTTGGGGCTCTGACCCTAACTGAAAATATCATTTTTTTGAGCTCTATTTCATGTTTGTTTAAGGGCCTCTCACTGTTTGAGGCTCCCTTTTTGCACTTGCTTCATTATCTCCTTTGTATGCCATTTTCTTGCATATTATTTTAGGCCTATATGTAAACTGTTTTGAGCTCTAGTCCGAACTGTAAAGAAGCTTATTTTGAGCCGTTCTTCAACATTGTTGAAGTGATCATCACTGTTTGTGGCTTCCATTTTCCATTTTCCTTTATATCTCTCTTTTGGCCTCATTTTTGCATGTTTTGTTAGCCTCTTATGCTTATACTTTTGGGCTCTGGTCCAAACTATAAATGGCCTTGTTTTGACCCCCTCTCCATGTTTCATCAAGGGTATTTAGCTTTTTGGAGCCTCCTTTTTGCTCTTTGTGTTTAATCCTCTTTTTAGGCCTTATTTTGTATAGTATTTTGAGCATGCTTGTGTACTGTTTTTGGCTCGGTCATAAACTGTAAAATACCATGTTTTGGGTCCCTCTTCAACATTGTTGAAGGACCCTCTTCTGTTTGGGGCCAACAGCTGTGACTTGCTTCTTTATCTCACATTTAGGGCCATTTTTGCATATCGGTTTAGCCCTATTTGCGTTCGCTGTTTGGCGTTGCTTAAAACTGTAAACATGCTTTTTTTGGGACTATCTTGAGTCTTTATTTACATTTAATGTTCAAATAATGCATGCTTTGTATAACTGTAGGCCAAAGCATATGCCTAGTTTTGTGTTTCGGGTTCATTCCGTGCGTCGGGTGCCATGTTTCCATGTTTCGGGGCTATTTTGCATCACATTTCAGTGCTGAAACTTGCATTGTGTATGCCATATTTCATGCCTTGCCATGTCTTGTTAGAGTGGCATTTGGTGCCCTAGGGTCGGTCCTCGGTTTGCGTGCATGCGTGCACGCATTTCGAGTATCTCATTTTTATCTAATGGCCTCCTATGTGAGTGTGGCTGAGGTCCACTCATGTTGGTGTAAGTCCATTGTGCATTGTGTATGCCATTTCATTTCATAGCATTGCGTATGCTAGGTTGTATGTTAGCGCATTGTGTATGCCATGTTATCTCGTGCATCGTGTATGCCATTTCATAGCATTGTGTATGCTAGATCATGCATATTGCATCATGCTTGGGATAGGAGTTAGCCCGAGCATGGAAAACGAGGGACGTTTCGTACTTCGAGTGACGGAACGTGTCTCAATTCCCTATCACCGACACTCTGGATTGCCTATGATGGAGTTAGGTCTTGTTGTGTTTTCATATGCATTCATTCTATATTGAGTAATGCAAATCTACTCCTCGGCCATCATGCATCGATATGCGTGATTGGTGGCACGAGGATCGAGGCATGCATACATCTAAAATACTTTGCCATGCCCCTTTGTTGCTCTCTGTTACAGCAAATCAAGAGTCAGAAGCCTTCCGAAGCTTGGCACGCATCCCGAGAATAATTGCAAACAAAGGCTAATTGGGTCATCGCAATGGATTTCTGCACAAGGCAACCCGAGCATGCATCATTCATCATCCGAAGCAGATTCGAGGCAGTCCCTAGCTTGTATGCTAGTTTACAGCTTTCTTAGTTTAATTTGTTAATCAATTAGAATTCTGTATTTATTCGGACTGTATTATTTATTTGAGACTGTATATCATTTATTCGGACCCTCTGTGCGAGGGCATAATTGTAATAAGTGTGCGTGTATGTGATGCATGTCTTCCAACCCCACGTCTTTCTCCCTTTTATTTACCAGCTTATGATGGTTAGATTAGGGCATGTTTCAAATAGCATACAGTATGGTAGCATGTTTGCATTCATTCATCTGTTTTGCATGCACCGGGCTCGGCGCATCATACTAACTGCATTGTATTCTCAATTCAAGTTGAATACATGTTACCTGTAGCATCTCATATGCCATCTTAGAATAGCCGAGGCTATCTTAGTTGCATTCTTGTATGTATTACATTAGGCATCTCAGCATAGTTAGGATTCATGCATGTTTTCTAATTAGCTTCTTTCTTTGGCTCGAAGTACTCGGTAAGTGTTTATGCTTTAGCATCCTTGCATGCGTGTGAGTGACTGCCATGATAACATGCTTACCATGAGGCTATTTGCTTATGTGATATAACTACCTGAATGCCTGTGGGTGAAGGTTGTTGGGTTGCTTGAATTGAAATAAATTTGTCGAAACCTGTGTTTTAGCCTACTTGCAAGTAGCAAATTTCAAACCATTTTCCAAAACAAGATGGATATGCGATGCTTTGTTCCAAATTAGGCGATCTAGTCTATACTTGGGTGTTGTGCGGATCACATAGTAATTGCAGCTAATTAATCGGAATAAGAACGCATATGTTTTCAACTTGAAGTATCGGAACGCCCTGTCTTTGAGCCTTTTAACGTTGTCTTTTCTTTGCCTTGTCAAGCCTGAAACTTTTGGTGACCTGGCGACTCTGTATCTGGCAAAGCAGTCCATGTTTGGCACTTCTTTCAAAATCTGTTTTCTCAAAACGATTTGCCGGATTTGGACTCTTTGGTTCAGATTTAGAACCGTGACAATTTTAGAGTCCTGAACTGTAGTGAGCCCAATATCGAACGGAACGGGGGACTCGTTCCTCCCCGGGGCGTTCGAGGACGTCTACACTATTTTGTATCCTTATTTCTCAAGAAACGCATGGAAAGTTCATTTGTAAGTTTGGATTGCCTCTGCGGAAGCTCCAAACTGTGTGTTCAGCGCATGATGTTCATCACTAGTCAACATGATCGAGGTGTATCCTTTTAAAACATTTTGCCACTCTTCTGAGAGGTAAATCGAAAGATGCTACTCAATTTGTTTTGTTAAGAATATGCTGTCAATAGATTTGCATAGAATATGCACTTCTCCCTTTATGCATAGAACATGCTTCCAAGGTATCATGCATAGAACATGTTTCCAATTTGTCTTGCATAAAAAATGATGTCAATACATTTGCATAGAACATGACTTAACACTATTGTAATTGTGCATAGAACATGCACCTTTAATATGTTGTACTTGTTGAGTTTCTTTCTTACGAAGGCACGATATTATATGTATGGTTCATTCAATGGAGCCAACACAGTCAAACGATATTGTATGTACTATTCATTCAGAGGAGCTCCAGGTGAGATCATTTGTGCCCTTTGAATCACATCCTTTTACTCTCTTTCCTCTCGTGTGCAACGCGCTAGGATTACTCCTTTTGGTTAAAAACATTCGGGTGCGTCCTGATGTTCACACCAACCCTTCAGTTAAAAACATTCAGGTGCACTCCGGTGTTCACGCCAACCCTTCAATTAAAAACATTCGGGTGCGTCCTGGTGTTCACACCAACCCTTCGGTTAAAAACATTCGGGTGCGTCCCGGTGTTCACACCAACTCTTCGGTTAAAAGCATTCGGGTGCGTCCCGGTGTTAACACCAACCGTTCGGTTAAAAGCATTCAGGTGCGTCCCAGTGTTCATACCAACCCTTCGATTAAAAACATTCAAGTACATCTCGGTGTTCACACTGACCCTTCAGTTAAAAACATTTGGGTGCTTCCTGGTGTTCACACCAACATTTTCGTTAAAAAAATTCAAGTGCGTCCCGGTGTTAACACCTCCCTTTAGTTAAAAACATTTGGGTGTTTCCCGGTGTTCGCACCACTCCCTTCGATTAAAACATTTGGGTGCGTCCTGGTGTTCACACCACCTTTTCTCCTCTCGCGTGAGACACGTTAAGATTGATCTCTTTGGTTAAACACATTTGGGTGCATCCCGATGCTCACACCATTCTTGTTCTCCTTCCACATTCAACACCTTAGGATCTCAATTGAGACCTCGAGTGCGCCCGATGGTTATGTCGCTCTTCGCCTTTCCTACACGTTGCGTGGTTGAGCTTGCATAATTTTCTTACATCCTTTCTGCATGAAATGTAGTTTGGCTCGTGATTCCCACGCGTGGCGTGTTTACTTACTTCCTTTTGTGTTTAAGGTTGCTATACCTTGTTTCAGATTATTTAAATGTGGCATTTTCATTGCATAGCATTTGCATCTACATGTTTCATTACGTCCTCATTGCATGATCATATGTTATGTTCTTGCTTCATGCATATCATTTGTATCCTGTCCGTAGAACTACGCTAGTTTGATTCCTTGCAAAGGGATACGTAGGCAGCCTGCAGGCGCAACCGTTTTTGTCTTGCTTGTTTGTTTGTCCAAGTCTTCGGCCTTGTCAAAAATGGGTCGTCTCTGGGCTTTGACATTCACTCCTGTCACTTCATGACTTCCGAGCTCTGTCAAAGAGGGACAACTGTGGACACCCCATTTTTGACCGTCCTTAAGACATGGATGTCATCGCTTGTGCACATGATGATTGTGATTGCATGTGTTCATTTTGAGTGCCCGAAGTTCTCAGCGGAACGCCTTGTCTTTGAGCCTTTTAACGTTGTCTTTTCTTTGCCTTGTCAAGCCTGAAACTTTTGGTGACCTGTCGGCCACCACCATAGGCTGTCGGCCATGGCTCATGGTTGTGAGCCATTAGTGTGGCCGGTTGGCCATCAGTGGTGGCCGACGGCCACCGGTGTCTTTTTCCAGATATTTGTTAACAGTTGTGCTAGCTGTTAGCACATTGAGTTGCATCTCCCTACACATCTATGGCGGGATGTTTGTAAGCTCAAGGCTTGTTTTTCTATATATAGGGGGGTTCCTCCCCTATTTTTGAGGGTTAGAAATTTTGGAACAAAAATCTCCCTCTCTCTCTCTTTCTCTCTCTCTTACAATTTTGTGCTTAGTTGCTCGTTTTCTCAACACTTTTGCATACACACCCTTCATCAAAGTTGCTTATCTTTGGGCTGAGGTTACTTGAGACCCTCTTTGAGCTCTTGAAGATGTTCTTGGCTTGAATTATTGCCTCATTTGTGTCTTCCCTTCAAGAGGTATAACATTCTCCTTTTATACTTGTTTTGCACACTTGCTTTGCCATCTTTTTCAACTGTTTTGGCATGTCTTTGGACTGTAAAAAACTCTATTTTGTGGCCTAGAGGTGGTGGTTTGAGGCCATTTTCAGTTAGAGGGCCCTTCTTGAATCTTTGCTTGTAAAGTTTTTCTGCCTTTCTTCACCACTTTCAAATCATCATTTTTTGGCCTTTTAACCATTGAATTTCAGAGGTTTTTTAGTGGCAAAAAACTCATTTTAAAGTCCAAATTTAGAGGGGTTAGCCTCCCCTCCTTTTGTCTTGTTTGCATGCCTAGTTAGCTTCACATGTTAGCATGTTTTTCTAGCTTAACTTAGCTCAAGTCCAGCATGTTTTAGCCTACTTTAGCTCTGTTTTGGGCTGGTTACTTCATTTAAATCTTGTTTTGCATGGTTGTAGGGCAATAGTCCTCACAAGGTTAGTGTTCTAGGCCTTAGACACCTTGTTGTTTGAGTTGATAGCATTTGTTTATGCTTTTATTGTTCATTTCCAGCACTTAATCATATCTGCAACCTCCTTCCTTTCTTGGTTTTATTTTTGCATTGAAAGTGGTTCAAACCATTTGCTTGTTTAAAGCATGAAATTGAGGTTTTGTGCTTAATGGTTTAATTCCTTTGGGGGTTCATTACCAACGGCATGAAGTCTCTTTCATGCCTAAAACAATCTTTGGTTTGAGTTTTCTTTCCACTTAGAAGACACTCACCAATGGACAAATTGATTAAAGAATGATTTGGTAACTAAAATGAGTAAACAAAAGTGGCTGGTAAAAGTAGCAAGATAAGCATTTCTTTGTGTTGCATTGCATGTGTTCAAATCGGATGTTAATTTGAACACAAGAAATATGGGACATTTCATACTCAAAAGTGATGAAATGTGCCACTTTCCTTGGTCTCCATTGCCCTTGATCATGCATGATAGGGTGATGGATATTTTGGTCTCATTTTGCATTTATTGAACTTACACAATTGGTTACACAAGCCATCATGCAATGAAATTGCTTCATTGATGGTTTATGAACAAAATTTTATCCCTCATTTAATTCCCCATGAAAAGGAGAGGCAAAGTATGCAAACAACCCTTGAGAAACACAATGTTTTGCTTTATTTGCTCTTTGTTGTAGCAAGGAAGTACATGTCAACAGTGGCCGACTGGCCACCATTGGTAGCCAATCGGCCCCTTGTCAGCCATCAGTGAAATTTGCACAGTGTGTTGGTAAGGTGGAGCAGAGGTGCTCTGAAAGTGGGCAGAATTGTTGGTGTTCAATGTGCAAACAGAGGCATTCAACAGTAAGGCAGCGGATTTTTAGGTGGAAACCAAGCATGCATGGGCCTCCCTCGCTTCCCAGGATTTGCTAATTAGTTTAATTAGCAATAGATCAAATATATGTTGTAATTAATTAGTTGTAGCTAATTAAGTGTTGTAAATAATTAGTTAGTTTAACTAGTTATTCAATTTTGTTTTGTAATTAGTTAACTAGAATAGTTAATTAAT
The DNA here is from genome assembly GCF_004153795.1 of Camellia sinensis. Lineage (NCBI taxonomy): Eukaryota > Viridiplantae > Streptophyta > Magnoliopsida > Ericales > Theaceae > Camellia > Camellia sinensis. The sequence goes on along the minus strand of NW_021025614.1, from coordinate 537,848 downwards.
TTGAGTTTTGTAATAATTAGTTAGCTTAATTAGCGTAGTTAGCTAGTTAGCTTCTATTCATTTGGACCCTCCTTCGCGAGGGTGTAATGTTGTAATAAGTATGCGTACGTGCGTGTATGTCTTCCAACCCCACGTCTTTCTCCCTTTTATTTTAATCGCTTTTGATGGTTAGATTAGGAACATGTTTTAATTAGCATATCGGATGCTTCCATCCATTCATCTTGTCTTGCATGTACCGAGGCTCGGTGCATCATTCAAATTGCATTGCCATTTCAATATCTTATTTGAATACATGTTTAATCACATGTTATTTAAATTGCTTCATATTCCATATTAGTAGTCGAGCCTATTAATTGCATATTACATGTGTTGTATTAGACATCTTGTATAGTTAGGAATCATGCATTATTTTCTAACTCATATCTTATTAGCTTTGTGTACTAGGTGAGTTTTTATACTTTAGCATACTTGCATAAGTGTAAATGTTGCCATGATTAGCACGCTTGCCACGAGACTATGTGCTTAAATGCTAAACTGCTTGAATGCTTATGGATGAAGGCTTGTTGTTTGAATTGGAATGATTCAACGAATGTGCGTTTTAGGCCCACTTTGTTGAGTGGCAAATCATGTTTTAAGCCCACTATGTTTGATAGCAAATCCGCAATCTTTAAGCCCACTTGAGGTGGCAAATTTAAACCATTTTCGCAAACAAACATGAGTTGAGTTGTTCCAAATTGAGCAAACTAGTCTATACTTGATTGTGCACATCACATAGTAAAGCTAGCTTAATAATCAACAAGAGCACATAATGTTTATAAAATATCATATCATGATTAGTAGAGGCCGATCTTTGATCGGGCGAGCGGGGGTGCTCAATTCATGGCCTTCCCCTCTCGTACCTATGTTCCTGAGCCGAGACAACTTTGGTGATGACGGACACATGGCCTTTGGCACGAGTCATGGGTTTCCTAAATTTCTCCAAAAATAAAATATTTAGGTGGCGACTCTGTATCTGACAAAGCAGTCCAATTTTGGCGTTATTTGATTTAAAATCGATTTTCTAAAAAGATTTGCCGGATTTGGACACTTTGGAGATTATCAATTTCACATTGCACTTGTGAGATTAGATTTAGAACTGCGGGAGTCCGAACTGTAGGGCTTCATTCTGAGCTTCCGAAAGGGGGCACGAAAAAGATGAGCTACATCAACCTGGATCTGTTCCCTAGTGGCTAAAGTCACCACAGACAATGGAATAAATTCCTTAAACTTTTATATACAGATGGTACCAATCATCAATGCAATTCAATTTCATAAAACGTCGTAATTCACCGTTATAAACATGAGAATATTTCAAACAGTTTACTGTATGTCAAGTTTACACTTGTTTCGGATATAATTTAGTTTTATTGATAATATAATAATTTATCAAAATAGTTTAGTTTTGAAACAATAATTTAATTTTCCAACAGTTCGCGGTAGGGAACATTTATAAAAATATGTAGCATGCAACTACTCACTGCAACATGGTATAATATAATCCTCAAACCGAATAGAAAAGTCCAACTTGTGCCCTGAACCAAGTACGAAAACTACATGTCACTAGTAACTCAAAAATACTAAAAAGAATAACAAACTAAGTAACCCTAAGCTAAATCACACTATCACGGGTCAACCTAACTCACTGTTACTATTAAATAATACCTGAGTTCATGTTTTTCAAGGTCTAAAATTGCCAAAGGCATGGGTTCAGATCGAAACTTAAGTAAAAGTAACTTTAAGATAAAACAGAATTTTAAACAAATTTTCCCAACCCATTCGCTAAATTTGAAAATTAAAAACCCACTACACGCAGTTAGAAAAATTCCAAAACCCTCCACATATCAACCAATATATCTTAAGTTTCATGCTTAATTGGTTTTACTTGATTTGCTTATGCAAATAATTATTTACAATTAATTATATCAAAACAGGTCTCTTTCTGTAGCACTTTAAAGAAATTAACGATTCTCTTAGTATACCAAAGCAATTAGTTCTAATGATGCTGATTTGATAATTTTCAGATTTATACCCAAAGAGAATGACACTTCCGAAGTTACTATTTTTTACTAGTTTCCTGGACAAATTTGAATGCATCAGTTTATATGGATTTTGACTCTCAAAAATTATAAAATAATTCTGGCATGAAATTCAATATTTATTAAGCTACTATAAAAATTTTAGTTCAAAATTCATCCGTTTGATATGATTTCTTGATTTTTAAAATTTGTGTTTGTGTGCAGAATTTTTAGACTACAATTTACACCAATTACGTTGCACTCTCACAATCCAACCCATTACCACCCAAACTGTAATAACCCGACCCTCGTACATGTTTTCCGGTATACTTTCAGCCCCTTACTCTGTACATTTATATGCTTGCTGCGAAATTCCATGGGAAATTAAGTTAAATTGAATGAATCTTGTGATTGTGGATTCATATCTGTTGAGTAAGAGAAACATCTGTTATAATTGTAATGTTCAGATCAGAAATTGAAAGCCTTAGAAGCTTAATAATCTGAAATTGACTTTATATTTGAGATCAGCATGGTTTTTAGATCATAATATGATTTTCTGTAAAAATATGATTCGGAATGATTAAACTGATTAAATTTTGTTTTATACAACTTATATATATATATATATATGTTTGTTTAAACATTTGATTTAGAAGTCATTACACAAATATCTCCTGAGAGAGAGTGTGAGAGAAGAAAAACAAAGAGGAGAGAACTTCAACAAGGAAGAGATTGGGGAGATTGAGTGAGATTGTAGAGAATTGGACTCAAGGTATGCATAATTCATTTTAAATAGCCTCTTTCTTGGACTTGGGTAAGAATCTCGCTTTCATTAGTGAGAACTAGGGTTTGTGATTGAAGTTTTGTGTGTGATAATTACTTAATTGGAAAGGGTACTTATCATTTGCTTGTTTTGGAGATTAATTTGATCTACATGGAGGAATTATATTTTTACTCTTTGTTTTCCATGTTGAACTCACATGGTGATACATATATATTTTGCATATATCAATGGTAGCCATTAACATGAAAGAATTGGATTGTAATTAATTGTGATTATGAATTCAATGTGATTAAGGACCTAAGTAAGTTTGTGATTCATCTTTATGGGATATTGAGCCATGTTCTTGTATTAAATTTACCTATTTTGAGCCTTGCCATATGTTTATCAAGTTGGGCTTTTGCTTGAAATTCGGACTGCCCAAAACAGGGGCTACGGCCGCACGTGCGAAGGTCCTGGCCGCACGTGTGGAAGCACTGCCGCACATGCGGAGCTTACAACCGCACGTGCGGAACACAGGGGAAACTCGAGGCTTGGCTACTGAAATTACTGCACGTGCGGGGGAGGATTACCGTACATGCGGCCCACCTTTCCGTACGTGCGGAGGGGACTGCCGCACGTGCGGCCCACGCCGAAAAATCACGTCTGCTCCGTTTTACTTGTTTGGCCCTCTGGTATTACTAAAATCTGTATTTGATACCTTTAACATGTTTGTAAATTCATTGGATGCAAAACGAATCAGAAAATGATTTAAAAGGAAAAGGAACTAATTTGTGAATTGCATATGTGTGTAGGTCACACTCCGGGAGGAACTATCGCTCCGCCACAACACTGTGAGTAATAGTACTGTCGTAGTACGTTTTGCTTACTGTTAATAGTTAATATTAACATTCTGTTATCTACAAGTTAACTATGTTGATTTATGATGAACAAATGGAACATATGTGTATTATGGAACAATGATATTTTTGTGTATCTGGAATCATTCTGTTCTACAAATGATGGGCCTGAGGCCAATCTGTTGTTATATGGGCCTGAGGCCAATCTATTGATATCTGGGCCCGAGGCCGATCTGTAAAATCTGTTAGGCCTAAGGTCGTTCTGTATGTTACCGGGCTTGACGCCGCTCTGTATAAAATCTGGGCCCAAGGCCGTTCTGAAAATATTTACAGAATAAGCTTAATCATATAACCTTTGCACTTATATACATTATAATTCAAGTTAACCATTGAATTGTTTAAGTACTATTATTCACTGAGTCTGGCTCACTCTGTGTTGTGTCTGTCTCTGTAGGTAATCACCCTGGAGGTCAGTCTTAACCTTCATATCCGTTCTCTTTTGTCAACTTCAATGCGTCCAAGCACTTAGATGAAACTCAGTCATTTTTGTGGAGTTCTTGCTAAACTTTTCACTTGTGCTCTAAATTTTTTGTCTGATGTCATGAAATATGTATAACTCTCTTTTACCAATGCTTTTGTTTCACACCCAATCATGGGGCCGGGTCTGTATATATGTATGTACATAAATGTTCTTCGCATGTATGAACACTGTATATTGTCTATCTGATGCTAAGTTTATGATCCTGGCATAGTAATGTTAGCTCAATGGATATTGTTTATGTTGATAACTGCTTCCGTTCAGGCCCCATATATTATGTAAACCAAATTTTATGTCCGTTTCCGAATTGGTCATGCCCCAAACTTTTAGGGGCGAGTTTGGGGTGTGACACAAACACACGTTCAGCTCTTCACTTTGCCAAAGACACATATGCAAGCCTCCAAATAACCTCTGCACACATGCCATACACAATACATGGGCACATTATTTTTGTTTCTCGCACGGTACTTTAAGAACAGCCAAAACAGTGTCAAATGGCACACCATAATAAAAAAAGAAGGAAAAGAAATGTTGAAGAAGAGACAAAACAATTAAAAGATTAGCCTACCTTGAAGAATTTGCTATAGATTCTTATGAACCCTAGTGACAACCCAACAGAGCTTCTCTTTCTCTTAATCTAACGGCTAATGCAACATACATTATACTACGGTTTTGTTTTCCTTTATATGTATAATTAAGAACCCCTCTTATTTATTATTATTATTATTATTATTATTATTATTATTATTGTTATTATTAGCTTTTAAAATTGTGGAATTTCATAACAAATTTATTTATAGTTTAAAATTAAATACCATCCAATAATATTTAATTTGCACTTTGAGATTCACAAGAAAAATATTTGAGATTGTAAAATTATTATTGTTTAATTATTTATTTAATTTTCATATTCAGGTTCTCACACATATGATCAAATGGGAGGAACTATCTAAAAGGGTGGATCAAGAAGGGTTAGGCATCGGGAAACTTTTGGAAGTTAATAACTGCTTGTTAATCAAATGGTGGTAAGGTTTGGTTGTGAAGAAGAAGCTTTGTGGAAGAGAGTAATTTGTAGCAAATACAAGTCAGAGGTAGGAAGCTAGTTTCCATCATTTACCTCTTCTGGCAGCCACTATGCTATATAGAAAGGAATCTTATCCATTGCTAAGCAGAGCAACACTTTAAAAGATTTCTATTTGATTAATTGTCATTTGAAGGTTGGGGGTGGTAAAAGGATTAATTTCTGGACTGATATATGGTGCCAGGCAGTAAGTTTGAAAGAGATGTTTCCAGGTCTTTATAGGTTGTCGATGGAAAATAGTGAATCCTTGAGAGCAATCTATGATAAGAAAGCTATATCAGGCGATTGGAATCTTTCATTCAGAAGAAGGTTACATGACTGGGAGGAGGTGGAACTTGCAAATCTATTAAATCATCATATGTCAGGTCCTGAAGTGAGATCAGAGCATGTTGATAGGCATGTCTAGTCAGCCTTGGCCTCAGGTGAGTTTTCTGTATCATCATTGTATAAGTCTATTGTGGATAATCTTGGCCCAACCCCGAGAATCAGCAAGTTGGTTTGGTTAAATTACATTCCTCCTAAGGTGCAAGTATTTGGATGTTTAGCTTGGAAAAAGAAAGTTAAGACAAAAGAGTTCCTTCATAAAGTAGGTGTCCTCAATGGGAATGTGTCCAGTTTATGTGTTTTCTGCAAGAGGGACAATGAATCTGTGGAACATGTGTTAATCTACTGCCCTTTTGTTTGGAAGATATGGGTTGATATGATGAAGTGGTGGGATGTTTAGGGTGTTATACCACATTCTGTGGATCATCTATTGTTATGGTGGGTTAGAAGAAAGATGAAGAAAATGGAGAGGAAGATTTGGAGTGGTATTCCATTAGTTGTGTTGCGGTCTGTCCGGAAGCATCGAAATGAATGTGTGTTTAGAGCAGCTAATCCAAATCTGATTGAGCTATATGAGTTGATCAAGATTAAGACTACCTTGTGGATGAAACCATTATTGAAGGAGTTCAACTTTTCAACCTAAGACTTTATTTTCAATCTGAGGCAGATCAAGATGTGTTTGGGGAGTTGAGTTTTGATATGAAGTTGGGGGTGGTCCACAAATTTTCATTCAGAAGGAGTTTCCATTTTTGTTCTCTGTTCTCTGTGATTGTTAGTTTCTCACCAACATTTGGGTGGTGCTAGCATATGATTGGGTAGCCTTCGCAGTGCCAACCTTGTTGGGATGGCATAGGTTTACTGTGATGCTTTTTGCAATTTTCCCTCTTTATTGATGTACCTTCTCTAGTTGTTTGAATAATCATCAATAAAGTTCTTTTTTGACTAATAATAAATAAATAAATAATAATAATAATATTTGCATAAGTAACTCAGCATAGTGGCTGCTACACTAATGTGCCACGGTTTTATCCGCCATATGTACAAGAGATGTGAATGGTTGTTCTGAATGAGTGGCGAATACTTGTCTTGTTCTCAATTAAGGATATCGTTGTAGACGCGCCCGCGTGGGCCTCATGCTACAGTTCGGACTCGATTTGTGTCACAGTTCTTAATCTGAACCAAAGAGTCCAAATCTGGCAAATCGTTTTGAGAAACAGATTTTTGAAAAAGTAGTGCCAAACATGGACTGCTTTGCCAGATACAGAGTCGCCACCTAAATATTTTAAAATGGGGGAATTTAGGAAACCCTGACTCGATGCCGAAGGCCACATGTCCGTCATCACCGGAGTAGTCTCGGCTCGGGAGCTTGGGTACGATCGGGGAAGGTCAGCTATGAGCACCCCCTTTCGCCCGGTCCGAAGACCGGCCTCTACTAACCGTGATATCCGTTTTTGAAAACTTTACGTGTTCTTATTCCATTTATTAGCCTATAATTACTATGTTATGCGCACAACAAACAAGTATAGACTAGATTGCCTAATTTGGAAATAAACATTGCATATCCGTTCGGTTTGAAAATGCTTTGGAATTTGCTACTCGCAAGTAGGCTAAAACACGGATTTCAATGAGTTTTTCCAACTCAAACAACCCAACCTTCACCCACAGACATTCGAAACAGTTTAACACATAAGCATCTAGCCACATGTTAAGCATGCTGTCATGGCAATATTCATACTCATGTGATATGCTAAAGCGGAAATACTTACATAGTACTCCGTGCCAAAACAAAGAACTTGTTAGCAAACATGCATGATCCAAGTCCATGTGAAGTGCCTAATGCATTGCATACAAAATGTCGCTAGAATAGGCTCGGCTATCCTAAACATGTCATGTGAAAATGCACAATTATCACGTATTCAGTTTGGGAGTTGAAGTATTGATGTAATTAGCGTGATGTACCGAGCCTAATGCATGCAATACAAATGCATGGATGCACACATGCATAGCATAAGGTATGCTAAATTAAATGTGCCCTAATACTAACCATTAAAGCGGGTAAGTAAAAGGGAAGAAAGCCGGGGCTTCGATTTGTACACAAGAACCACCTAAAACGGAGTTCGAATGGGGGAGTTATGCTTGTTTCAAGTTTTCCTTTTTTGGGAGGGAGATCCCTCCATACACGTGTATGGAGGGGAGAAAAAGTTATACAGCTGTCCTAAAATATCTGCAAAAGCAGATGAACAGCAATCGGCCGGCCAAAAATGCCATCTTGGCCAAAAAGAGTGCCGACCGGCACAAAATAGTGCTGACCGGCAACAAAGAGTGCCGGCCGGCCTGTCGGCAGAGAAAAATGTGCCGGTCGGCACATTACACTGCCGGTCGGCAGAGTATTCCTGCAGAACCTGCAACTCACAGCAACAGAGGGCAAAACAAGGCATGGCAGCATATTTCAAGGCATGTATGCACCAACCATGTCTCTTATCATTGTAATGACTCAAAGGGACATGTGCCTCGGTTCTTGGACCACCAATCACGCATTTCCATGCATGATGGTCCAAGGAACCAAGCATGCAACTTTGGTTTCAAATACATGCAAACCAATCAAACAAATTAGGCCCAATTCCTATCACCAATTCAAGGAACAAGGCATGCATGCAAGATGCAATGCAACCTAGGCATACAAGCTAGGAATGCAACATGGCATGGCAAGGCATTTATGTAATCATGCAATCATACATATGGCAATGCAAATGGATGGCGAGATGGACTTACACATGAATTAGGCAGCTCTAAAAAAGGCCTAAAACAGTGGCCAAAATGACCAAAACAAGAAGCCAAAACACATGCACACATACACATGATGGAAGGCCTACACTTGGGCATAAATCAAGCAACATTCAAGCACACTTGAAAGAGTCAAACATGGACAATTAGCATGCAACATAAGCATTGAAAATGCATGTTAGGATGGTGTCAAACCGAGCAACAAATCAAGCTAAACATGCAACAAAAAGTCCAAGTGTTCAAAGCAAATCAAAGGAGCATTGAACTACACTTAACATGACCAAACAAGGCATGCATTAAGCGACCAAAAACAGGTTTATAGCACGTTAAAACAAGGCTAAAGGACTCTTTAGATGGCATCTAAATGGCCCAAATACAAAGGCATACACCATGGCCAAAACATGGAGCATTGCAATACATGTTTTCAAAGCATTAAAGAGACATGCAAGGCAATCAAACAAGCATGGAAATGGGACTGAAATGGCATATAGGATGATTCCAAATCATCAAAACAATGCAAAGATGGCATGCTACACATGCACATACTCAAGGCCAACAAGCCTAAATACAAAGGAGCTATATAATGCATGCTAAAATCAATCCAAACAACTATGGATAGAGCTAAAACATGGCAAGATAAGCACATAATCTTCACAAATACAAGCCTAAAACATGCTCCAACAAAGGCTAACAACCTAGAACATGTTAAGGCACAAATAAGGCATTACATGGCAACTATGCTAAACATGCATGAAGTTCCAAAACCAACTTGAAATCATGTTATATCATGGATATATAAGCATGAAAAACAAACCAAACATGCTCAACACACACTCAATCAGAGCATGTTGATAGGCTTGTCTGATCAGCCTTGGCCTCAGGTGAGTTTTCTGTATCATCATTGTATAAGTCTATTGTGGATAATCTTGGCCCAACCCCGAGAATCAGCAAGTTGGTTTGGTTAAATTACATTCCTCCTAAGGTGCAAGTATTTGGATGTTTAGCTTGGAAAAAGAAAGTTAAGACAAAAGAGTTCCTTCATAAAGTAGGTGTCCTCAATGGGAATGTGTCCAGTTTATGTGTTTTCTGCAAGAGGGACAATGAATCTGTGGAACATGTGTTAATCTACTGCCCTTTTGTTTGGAAGATATGGGTTGATATGATGAAGTGGTGGGATGTTTAGGGTGTTATACCACATTCTGTGGATCATCTATTGTTATGGTGGGTTAGAAGAAAGATGAAGAAAATGGAGAGGAAGATTTGGAGTGGTATTCCATTAGTTGTGTTGCGGTCTGTCCGGAAGCATCGAAATGAATGTGTGTTTAGAGCAGCTAATCCAAATCTGATTGAGCTATATGAGTTGATCAAGATTAAGACTACCTTGTGGATGAAACCATTATTGAAGGAGTTCAACTTTTCAACCTAAGACTTTATTTTCAATCTGAGGCAGATCAAGATGTGTTTGGGGAGTTGAGTTTTGATATGAAGTTGGGGGTGGTCCACAAATTTTCATTCAGAAGGAGTTTCCATTTTTGTTCTCTGTTCTCTGTGATTGTTAGTTTCTCACCAACATTTGGGTGGTGCTAGCATATGATTGGGTAGCCTTCGCAGTGCCAACCTTGTTGGGATGGCATAGGTTTACTGTGATGCTTTTTGCAATTTTCCCTCTTTATTAATGTACCTTCTCTAGTTGTTTGAATAATCATCAATAAAGTTCTTTTTTGACTGATAAAAAATAAATAAATAATAATAATAATATTTGCATAAGTAACTCAGCATAGTGGCTGCTACATTAATGTGCCACGGTTTTATCCGCCATATGTACAAGAGATGTGAATGGTTGTTCTGAATGAGTGGCGAATACTTGTCTTGTTCTTAATTAAGGATATCGTGTTTTGAGAGTCAGCCTTAGAACTTAGCACCCTTGATCTATGTAGACTATAATGAAGGTGGCCCTGAATCTTCAATTTTGCGAAAACAGAAAATAACAACTAAGCTACAATATCACTAGAGTAACTTGAAATATTTTTATTCTATGTATCCATGAATTTAATATTGATGATACTACTTGTTTCTGGGTAACGGGTTGGGCTGATCCAGGCCTCCCACACAGTTGTCCGATCGCTAGCCCACTGAGAAACCTGCACAAGAGTTCAACAGGGAACTGGAGTCCCCCAGCGAACCCTCCGACGAGCAAGTTAGAGAAGAGAGATCAAAGGAGTATAGAGATAGGATGGTGATAAAGAACTTAACCTTTTTTCTTTGTCTTAGAAGCCTCCTTATATCCTTTTCATCATTTCCTCTCGTCATCCTAACCAAAAGTCTGTGCTCCAGCTTGCATTATTCATGGTGAGGTTGTTTTCTGTCCCTTCGTGAGGGGGTTGTTGCATTAAATGTTGTAGGGGACCTCATTAGTGGCTGGTGTGTGGTGCAATAACTTTACAAGATCTTTGTCTGCTTATGTGGCTGGTTCTCCTCTTGACAAGTGTTTAGATGCCATTGGTTCTTGGTGTTATGCTGGGTTTCAGTAATGTTGGGCCTTAATGTTTGGATCGTGTGTTGGGCTCTAAGTAGAGAGCCCAAAGCCTTTATGGGTCCATCTATGTCAGTAGTCCCCCATTCCCAAGTGCAGCTTTAGTCCAACGAAGGGAATAATGAGGAAGACGGAGAGTGTTAGTGGTTAAGTGGGAGAAGACTGACTAGGAGGAGGGCCAACCAGAAAGGATGACCGAGCGAGGTGACCGACTGAGGGAAGGGCCGACCGCGAAGGGTGACCGAGTGAGGAGGCCGACTGAGGGGAGGTCCGATTGCGAAGGGTAACCGAGTGAGAAAGCCGACTAAGGGGAGGTCCGACCGCGAAGGGTGACCGAGTGAGAAAGTCGACTGAGGCAAGGGCCGACCGCGAAGGGTGACCGAGTGAGGAGACCGACTGCGAAGGGTGACCGAGTGAGAAGGGAAAGTGGCAGTGCGCAAGGCTCGAGGAGCGGCGGGGCACGTGGTGATGTGAAGTGAAATAGACAGGGTAGAGGAAAGGGGCAGTGGATTGTGGTCGTACACGTGGCACAATCCCGCAATTAGGAAAGCGATGCGTTGGTAGGAAATGAAGGGGTAGGCTAATATAGGGCGTTGAAGAGGCGGGGGCGGTAATTTTTGAAAATTTTCAAGCTAGTGAAATTTAATCTTGACCCTTGGAATATAGGCAAACCATGGGCATTTGGGGTTATTGGCTTTACCTACCTTTTTACAAAAAACCAACACGTCCCAGAAGTGAACTCATTTGTTTTGAGTGATACACCTCTACAACACTTTGCAAACTTCCTTGTGCTAGCGTCTGAAGCTATACGCAGACACATACGAGAGATGGCTCGAGATGACGTGCCAACCATGCGACTAGACTCTTTGGGGGATGACGACGCAGTGGAGTTAGCGGAGCAGTATCGAGCGGAGCGGAGGGAGGAGAGGGGAGCTGCACAAAGCGTGCGGGCTCATCCGACTACGATGATCGCAGCCACCAAGCTGATTAGCCAGGTGAAGTCGAACCACTGCACACGAAGGCAGACAGATCTACATTTACAGTAGGGGAGTTGGAGGAGGTACAGAGGAAGTATCAAATTCCTGAAGAAATAGAGTTGAGGCTGCCCACATCGAAGGAGAGGGCGTCGGATGTACGGGTGAGGGAATTCACATTATACGAGGAAGCACTGCGGGGGGGTCTGAGACTACTGCTCCCCCAAATTGTGGTGGAGGTGCTTAACAAGTTTGAGGTGGCACCAGGGCAGTTGATGCCGAACGCCTGGAAAATACTGATGGGCTGTGCGAGCGCCTGGCCGCAAGCTACCAGAGGGGCGGCAATGACGGTGGAGGAGTTCTTCTCCTACTACAAAGCCTCCGGTCAACAGGAGTCATGGGTGACCTTGCAAGCAGTGGCGGGACAGGGTCTGGTGGCGGGCTTGCCATCTTCGGTAAAGGGGTGGAGGCCGAGATGGTTCTATGTATCAGCGAACGGTGGGGCAGGAGTTCACACAACATGGAAAGTGCCCACGAAATCGGTGGAACCAAAGTTAGATGTGACGGCCGCAAATAGGGTGAAAAAGGTGAAGGAGTGGAGGGAAGAGAAGTGAGTGAAGTGGGATGAGCTGATCCTTCCTTCAACCCTGTTTGCCTTGATATTGGGACCATAGCCAACGGAGGCGGATTTGGCGAGGGCGGAGCTGGAGGCGCAGAGGAAGGCGGAGGAGGCGGAAGAAAGGAGAGTGTTCGCCAAAGCAGACAACTATAAGGAGACAAAGCTGGGGCCTGCCCCAAAATTGGTAATGAGGGAGCGGGTCCGACCGCGTCCCAAGCCGTTGGGGGATAAAAACCTCACTGACTTTGCCCCGTTGCCACCACCTACAAACCGGCTGAAGGAGAGGAGCAAATAAGAGGTTGAGGCAGTGCTGAAGAAAACAAAGAAAAAGAGAGCTGCCACTGAGGATAGTAAGGATGCCCTAGTTTTGAAGAAGTTGAAGGAGAGGAGGACGAAGGGGGACCCAGAAAAGGAAAATTCGGAGGAGGGGAAGGTGAAGGAGGCTCTAGAAAATGAGACCGTCCAAGCCGCGAAAGAAGACAAGGGCCCAAGCACCCAAGGAGGCTCTGGAAGAACAATTGGAGACCACCCAGGTGGCAAAGGAAGACAAAAGTCTGAACGCCTAAGTACTGAAAGAAAACTTGGGTCCAAGTGCCCAAGGAGTGGCGACGGTGGTAGAAATAACCTCCAGTCCTAGCGAAGGGAAGGTTAGGACCAGTACTCCAGGGACGAGTGCTGCGCTGACGACCGCGCTGTACCACACGTGCACGCTGGCAGGTCGTTTGGCGAATGAAGGGAGAAAAGCCAGAGTGGCAGCCGACCGCCTAGTTGGAGTGCTGGAGGACGCTGCTGTTCGGTCGATGGCACGGTTGGGGGAGGCCGACCTCCTGAGAGGGTTGTGGTCGGCCCAGATGGAGGCAGTGACCTTGGCGGCTGCCCTGCTGAATAAAGCAGTGTGTGTGAAGATGGAGATAGAGCCGCTGAGGGTTTAGCTGGAAGGGGTGAAGGGGTAGCTCCAGAAACTAACGGAGGATACAACGGGCTGGAAGAAAGCCGCTCGGAGTACATGCGCAAAGGGGTTGGAGAGTGCGCAAAGAGTGAAGAAGATGGAAGTATTGGCGGTAGTGCAGGACTACGCCACAGAACGTGTTGGTGCTGAGCTCCTCTTAACCAAATCAGAGCTGGAAGCAAAGCACCATAAGGCTATATCGCTGGAGTTCGAACTGGAAGGTGAGAAGAAGCAGCTGGAGTAGGTCTGACAAGCCTGCACCACCGCCAATGAAAGGTGGGAAGAGGCTCTGACCAATAATGAGGATCTGCACGCTCAGTCGATCAAGGACAAGGAAGAAGCAGATCAGCAGATCGCTGAGTTGGAGAAGGCTCTGGAGAAGGAAAGGGCCAAATTGGTGTCTGAAAGAGCGGCGTACCCCTACCTGTGCAAGGTGGCGGTGGAGTAATTCAAGGAGTCCGTCGAATTCCAGATAGCCATTGATGCCGCAGTCGCCAAGAGCTTGGTGAGAGAGGGGGATATGGGGGTTGGGCCGTTGGGAGCGGCCGCTGGAAGTAGGAGTGAAGAGGAAGTGATCCAGAGCTTCCAGCGGTCGGACTTCTACAAGCATGAAATGGCTGAGTTCTGGGACAGCGGCTGGATGACCTTCAAACATAATGTGCAAGAGCTGTTCCTAGACGTGGACTTCAGCCGCGTGAAGATACGCGAAGACGATGTTGCCCAGACCCCCCTGGACGAGGGGATTGAGGAGGAAGATCTGGTCTCTAGCGAGGAAGAGTGATCTATGTAAAAATTTTGTGTTTGTGTGTTTTGTTTGTTTTTTTTTTTTACATGTAATTTTGTGCAACAATTTGTGTGAAAGCGTAAATTTATGAATAAAATGAGTTTTCTTGTATACTACTGTTGTCATTATTCTAGGTTGCAAATTTGGGATAGTAGAAATGACTGAGCAGAATGTTGCCAAAAAGTAGGTGTAAAAAATGAAGCTTGTGCGTAAGTTGTAAAACTTGGAAGTAAATTGTGATGTAAAATGGTGAAAATGGGCAATCAGTGAGAAGTGAAGATGTAACGCCATGTTAAACATGGATGATCAATGAAACTGTTAACAATGGGCAAACCGTGTTGTAATATGAAAGTTTGTAACAGCTAAGTAATATGAAATTTCGAAGTAAAGCATGATAGGGAAAAATGTTAAAAACGGTCATGAACTTGGATTTTGACTAAGTATGGCAACCATGTCGTAATATTAAATTGTGAAAATGGACTAGTCGAATTTTTCATTTGAGTTCTGGCTAAGACTGGGAGGGTTCTACCGTGTTGAAGCCTTAATTGACTCAGTATGGCCAAGCTCTTCATGCTCAGTCTGGCTGAGGCTTCAATTAACTCATTCTGGCTGAACTGTTCGTGCTCAGTCTGGCTGAGGCTTTAATTAATTTAGCATGGCTGAACTCTTCGTCCCCAGTCTGGCTAAGGCTTTAGCTAACTCAGTCTAACTGAGCTCTTCGTGCTTAGTCTGGCTGAGGTTTTAGCTAACTCTGTCTGGCTAAGTTCTTCGTGCTCAGTCTAGCTGAGACTTTGACTAACTCAATCTGGCAGAGTTCTTCATGCTCAGTCTGGCTCAGGCTTTAACAAGTCGTTATCAAAAAACAAAGCAGATAATGGGGATATAAAGTCATTTGCAATTCAGGCATAGCCTGTTGATCACAAGTTCACACCACGTATAGAAAGGACAAAAACGAACAATCGTGTAGATCGTCAAAAAGAACATACAACAACTAATCAAGAGAAAAGTAGGAGACGCCATTTTACTGGAAATAACGCTTCAAGTGCTTGGCATTCCATGGATGGGGGAGGTCTTTACCTTCCATGTCTTGGAGTCGATAAGTGGCTGTGTGAGGTCTGGCTTTAACGATGTAAAGCCCTTCCCATTTGGCTGCTAGCTTGCCCTCAGCGAGATTTTTGGTGGCAAGAGTCGCCTCGCGCAAAACTAGGTCCCGTACTGCGAACTCTCTCGGTCAGACTTTGCGGTTGTAGTGTGTTCTCATTTTTTGCTGATATGAGGCCCGTCTGACAGCAGTGATCTCTCAGAGCTCTTCAATCAAGTCCAAGTCAGCCCGACGCAATTCTTCGGTTAGTTCTGAATCCGGGTGCAAAACCCTTGGAGTTGGCAGGCCAATCTCCACTGGGATGACCACCTCAGCGCCGTATGTCAAGCGAAAGGGGGTCTCCCTAGTAGGGGTTCGGGCGGTAGTTCGATAAGCCCAGAGTACGTTTGGTAGCTCCTCGGCCCAGAGTCCCTTAGCGGCTTCCAACTTAGTTTTAATGATCTTCAAAAGAGAGCGATTGGTGACTTCGACTTACCTATTGGCTTGGGGATGACCTGGGGAAGAGAAACACAGCGTGATATAGAGCTCTGCACAGAATTTCCTGAACTTGGCACTGTTAAATTGCTTGTCGTTGTCTGAGATGATGACTTGAGGGATTCCAAATCGGCATATGATCGACTGCCAGATAAATCTGGTCGTGTTCCGTTCAGTGATTGTGGCGAGGGGTTCCACTTCCACACATTTGGTGAAGTAATCAATGGCGACCACAGCGAACACAGCGAACTTGGTTTGGCCCCTACCGGTGGGCAATGGACCAAGTAAGTCGATGCCCCACTTGGTGAACGGGTAGGGACTGCTGAACGTAATCAGTTCTGTAGGTGGAGCATGAGAGATGTTAGCAAAGTGCTGGCATTTATCACACTTAAGCACGAATTCAGTGGCATCTTTCCACATACACCCTCGTGAATTTCCCTCATCACATAGGTCGCTTGAGCGGGACTGAGGCACCTGAGGTATGGGTGTGAAAATCCACGTTTGTATAATAGGCTGCTGATTAGGATATAATTGGACGATCGGGCTCTGACTTCGTCAGCCTGCTGTTTGTCGTCTGGCAACTCCCCCACTTGTCAAAAACAGAAGGATGTCCGCCGCCCATGGGATAGGTTCATTTTTGAGGAAGTGGACTTCCTGCTGGATTGGCGAAGTGGCCGGGTGGGCCAGGTATTCAAGACGGACGCCATGGCTGAGGTCTGACTGGTCGGCCGAGGCTAATTGGGCCATTTCATCTGCCTTGGAGTTTTCTGACCGGGGGATATATTTGACATGGAAAGTGTTGAAAAGGCGAACAAGGGGGAGTGCAACATGCCTATAGGCTCGCATTGTGTCTTCCTTTGCGTCGAATGCCCTCGTAATCTGTCCGACGATTAGTTAGGAATCATTGAACACTTGGATATGGCTCACACCAATGTCTCTGGCTAGGCAGAGACCTGCTATCAAGGCCTCACACTCAGCCTCATTATTACTTGCGTCAAACAGAAAGCGAAGAGCACACATGAAATAGCCACCCTCAGGGGTGGTGAGGATGAGACCAGCCCCACTTCCTTATTTACGGGATGATCCGTCGACATTGAGGGTCCAGGAGTGGGGATCCTCGGTCTCAGTGTTGAATTGCTTGGGCTGAGGGGGTGTGGTCGGAGTAGGATTTGGTGAATTCCAAGATAAAATCGACGACAGCTTGTCCTTTGATTGTCGTTCGAGGTCGGTAAGTGATTTCAAATTGGCTAAGCTTGACAGACCATTGCATAAGTCTGCCGGACGACTCTGGTTGTTGCATCACCTTCTTCAAAGGTTGGTCAGTGAGGACCACCATAGAGTGAGCTTGGAAATAAGGTCGGAGTCGTCGTGAGGCTATGAACAAGGCAAGGGCCATCTTTTCCAATAGAGGGTATTTTTGTTCTGTCCCCCTGAGAGCTCGGCTAATGTAATAAACCGGACGCTGTACTGAACCATCCTCCCTGATGAGGGCCGCACTAACTGCGGTGTTTGATATGGCTAAGTAGAGAAAAAGGGTCTCGCCCGAGAGTGCCTGAGAGTGTAGGGGGTTGGCCATGCACTGCTTCAATTGTTGAAAGGCCTCTTCGGATTCGGTGGTCCACTCGAAGGCCTGCTGAAGGACTTTAAAAAATGAGAGGCACTTGTCTGTTGCGCGGGAAATAAAACGGTTGAGGGCGGTGACTCTGCCGGTAAGCCTTTGAACCTCCTTAACCGTCCTGGGTGACCGCATTTCTATCAGGGCCTTGATCTTTTCGGGGTTGGCCTCGATACCCCGCTGACTGACCATAAAACCCAAAAACTTCCCAAATCCTACGCCGAAGGCACATTTTTCCGGATTCAACTTCATTTGATACTTACGTAGGGTTTCAAAAGTCTTTTGTAGGTCTGCCAAATGATCAGAGGAGAGTTTGTTTTTGACAAGCATGTCATCGACGCATACTTCCATGTTCCGACCTTTTTGACGGTGAAAGACGGCATTGACTAACCGTTGGTAAGTGGCTGTCACGACCCAAACCCGCCCCTATGGGTTTAGCACTGTAACCGGCCAGTAATTCGAGATTACCGAAGGCCTGCTTAACAGTAATATAGTAATACAGAGTACAGGGGCTGGCAGAAGCCAATACAGTAAATAAACGATGTCCAATGAGCTGTGATAATCTGTATGCAAAAAGACTTTTCATTCAAATATATACAGTCAGACAAAACAATATGTACATATATATAATTATTCAGTTCAGGGACCTAATCCCTATTAAACAGTACAGTGAACAAAACGGTTACAGAGACAGAGGGGGGAACTAAAACACCCCTAAGCCATAACTTGACAGGCTCGGAACCTCGCATTGAGGAACATAGGTTGGCTCGACAAAACTGGAGTTTACCCTGACGCTCCTAGCTGCGGTCTGGTGCCTGTACACCTACATATATATATGAGCAGTGAGCTAAAGCCCAGTGAATAACACAATGCGTAAAGGGGTTAAGAATGAATGTCCTTACAGTAATGAAAACAGTTCATTAAATCAGTATTTCAGTCGTTCAGTCAGTGTAGTCATATGTGGTACATCCATCAGCATAATAGTACAGTAAACAGTAGGTCTTAAAAGATCGAGCAGTAAATGATGGCCATCAATCAGTAACAGTAGTGGTTCGAACGAGGGAACCGACAGAGATCTCTGTAACAGTAACGATAAACAGTAGTTGCTTAGGATGCAACAATACAATTCAGAATATAGGACATACATTAATTCAATTAACAGTATCAGTTCAGAAAAGCAGTACGGTTCAATTGTTCAGAAGATAATCATTTTGAATATATCTTTACACAGTTGTTACTCACAGAGTTCTGGGCTACAGTAAAGCTAGAGCACGTCCCCAGTCGCCAACCCTACACAGTTACAGATTGAACACACACTAAGCTACACAGTTGGGAAAGATAATAACTTAATCCCTAATTTGCCTCGGTGTGGTTCGGTCGATTGGGCGCTCGACACCCGCTCGAGCATGAGACACAATGTCCCGCTCGAGCGCCAATTATTCCGCTCGAGCGGACTTCAAAATAGAACAAAATGCTGGGAGCACGAAGAATGCCTACGATTGGATGAGGATGCAAAGATGCACTTTAAAAGCATTTTCAGACTTTTCAGAAAACAGGGGTCACGCTCGAGCATAAGTTACTCCGCTCGAGCGAACATGCAGACAAAGGTTTCCGCTCGAGCATAGACTTACCCGCTCGAGCGTTCTGCAAAACAGTCAAAAGTGCTGGATAGGCGAAAATCATGCTCGATTGGGCGCTCGACACCCGCTCGAGCATGAGACACAATGTCCCACTCGAGCGTCAATTATTCCGCTCGAGCAGACTTCAAAACAGAACAAAATGCTGGGAGCACGATTTCCACGCTCGAGCGCCAGTCACCTCGCTCAAGCGTGAGTCCAAATTCTGGAAATTCCAGATTTGAACCTCAAGCTCAAAACCAAGTTTTAAACCATAAACTTCGATCCTCTTGGGCTAATTTTCCAGAAAACACATCAAAACTCATACTTTAACATGATTCAAAGCTCAATTTGTAAAATCAAAGCCCAAGGGTGTTTCAAATAAATCCAATTCAAACCAATTTCCATGAATATGAAGAACATGCAAACATGCATGAATTTAAATCATTTCAAAGCTTCAATTTGATGCTCTAAGGAGCCAATTGTTCCAAAAACAAGATGAAAACATGGACTTAACATAACCATGAGCATGCATGAGACAATTCTTCATGGAATCAACTCAAATTCAACAATTCAAACATGCATGCATGGAATGTGCTCCAATTCAACATTAATGAACTAATTCTTGACTTAACTCTTTCAACTACCATGATCCATGCTAGAAGGAACTTAAACACACAATAAGAAGGATGAAATTCATACCCAGGTTCCTCAATTACAAGTCTAAAGGCTCAATTTTGCAAAGAACTCTTCAATTTACTTCAATTACCAAGCAAAACTCAAGATGGAGCTAAGCTTTCTCCTTTCTCTCCCTCTCTCTCGGTTAAGTGACACTCAATGGCTGATGAAATGTTTGTATAAGGCTCAACAATAGTCCAAGTAGTGGGTCACTAGGTGGCACTAATGTAAATAAGGCCAACTATGCAATTTATCAATATTTAATCTAATTTAATTATACCAAATCAGTTATCAGATAAATATGCCATAAATTCACATTAATTCTAACGATCATAAAACATCAATCAATTTCAGATTCGGCCGCCGATAAGGCATTCAATTAGTAGTTTAAACACAAAGACACGAACAGATAATCAAATAACCAAACAGATAGAATTACAATAAAACAGGCATACTCAGTCAATTCAGTTTCAATTTTAGTCAGTCAGTTCAGTAATTTATTCAGTTCATTTATCAGTCATAATCAGTTTCAGTTTAACGGTAATCAGTGGTTATTCGGTAAAAAGTGACGAGGGTTGTTACAGTGGCTCTGGCATTTTTCAATCCGAAAGGCATAACACGATAGTGGTAAGTTCCTCTGTCTGTGATGAAGGAGGTGTGTTCTTGGTTAGCAGGATGCATCAGAATTTGATTGTAGCCAGAGAAGGTGTCCATGAAACTGAGCATCTGATGTCCAACTGTGGCGTCGACAAGCAGATCGATACGGGGGAGGGGATAACTATCTTTGGTGCAAGCCCGGTTAAGGTCTGCATAGTCGACGCAGAGTCGCCATTTACCGTTGTTTTTACGAACCATAACCATATTTGATAGCCATCTGGGGTAGTCTACGTTCTTAACAAACCGTGCTTCCAGTAGTTTGTCTACCTCGGAAGCAATAAGAGTATTACGTTCCCGGTGAAAGATACGCTGCTTCTAGTGGAAAGGTCAGAAGTGGGGCTCAATACTGAGACGATGCGTCATGAATGAGGGATCGATACCTGGCATGTCGGAATGGGTCCAGGAAAATACATCATTGTGCTCGGTTAAGAGGGCTGTAATGTCGGCCTTAGCCTGGGAAGACAGTTGGCTGCCGATCTTGACTATTTTTGTTGAATTGGTAGGGTCGATGCGGACTTCAACAAGTTCTTCCACTGGTTCCCCTCTGACCTACTCGTCTTCGTCTCTAACATCAAGTCCTTCAATGATCATAGCCTCCTTCAGCTTGACTTCTTTGAGTGAAGCGACGTAGCATTCTCTGGCCACCGTCTGCTCTCCCCTCACAATGCCGACCCCGAGTTCGGTGGGAAATTTCATGGCCAGATGGTATGTGGATGTGACAGCTTGGAAGGCGTTAAGGGCTGTGCGGCCGAGGATTATGTTATAAGCAGAAGGATAGTCGACGATAAGGAAGGTGAGTAACTTGGTGGTCTGTCGTGGATACTCGTCGATGGTGATGAAAAGATCAATGGAGCCTATGGATGTCACCCGATCCCCCGTGAAGCCGACCAATGGGGTTTGAAGAGGGGATAATTTTTCTTCTCTGACCTGGAGTTGGCAATAGGCGTTGAGGAAGATGATGTTTGAAGAGCTACCGTTGTCGACGAGCACCTGTCTTACCTTGTAATTAGACAGGAGGGCGGAGATGACGAGGGGGTCGTCGTGAGGGTAACAGATGCCAGTGCAGTCAGCCTCCGTAAAGGTGATGGGTTCTAGCCACTGTTTGGGCTATTTGAGGGGGCGATTCAATGTCGCAACTTCTTTGTCGAAGCCCTGTCCAATTTTTCTGAGTTCGGCTTGCTGGGCCGAACAGGATGGTCCTCTGCATGCGAGCCCGCCAGCGATGACTCTGATTTCGCAGACTGGGGGAGCAAAGTTGCTTTGTACTCAAGGTAGTAGTGGGGGCCGATCATTGTCTCGATTGAGTTGTGCGGGTTGTCAAGGAGGGGAGTGTCGGTGGTTGCCTTCGGTAGGTTCGGTCCGTAGCCGTTGCTAGGGATGGGCTGTCGTGAATTGACTGAGACGCCCCTAGCGTATCAAATTCTCTACCTGGTCTTTAAGGTTAACGCATTCCTCAGTGTTGTGGACGTGGTCTTGGTGGAAACGGCAGTATTTGGATTGGTCTATCCGGTTGGAGGGAGACCGTGATGGCTGGGGCCACTTTAGGTTATAATCTCGCTGGATTTGGTTTAAGATTTGCTCCATGGGGGAATTGAAAGGAGTGTACCGCTCGAACCGACCAGGTGGTTGGGTAGGTGCTGGTCGGTCGGCGCGAACTGGTCGGTCGATATACTGAGGAGTGTGTTGTGTATATTAGGATGGTCTGGTTTCAGATTCCTTTCTCTTCTCCCTGGGGGTTGAGTTTTTGGATGGGGTATCTTGGTGGGCTGCCATAGAATCTTCAGCATTCATATATTTTTTGGGCTTTGGTAAGGAGGATGGCCATGGAGGTCGGAGGGTTTTTGGAGAGGGAGGACTGGAAGTCGGATGATCGTAAACCATCCATGAAAGCGGTGAGAATGACCTTGTCGTCGTTTTCTGCCACCTGTAAGGCTTCGGTATTGAAACGGGTGACAAAGCTACGCAACGACTCCCCCTCCGTCTGACGGATGTTGAGTAGCTGAGTCGCCAGGCAACGCTGGCGCTGAGCATCGATGAAGTGGCTAAAAAAAGAATCACTCAGGTGTTGGAAAGTAGAGATAGAGTTTGTCGGCAGCTGACTAAACCACAGTCGAGCCGACCCTTTAAGCGTTACGGGGAAAGCCCGACACATGATCTCATCGGGGAAAACATGGAGGATCATTAGGGTCCTGTAAGTCTCCAAGTGGTCAACTGGGTTCGTCGTGCCGTCGAAAGAATCGATCGAGGGCATTTTGAACTTGGGAGGTAGGGGTTTGTCCCTGATGGATGCGACAAACGAGGAATTGGCCGTAGTGGAAGGTTTATTATGTATGTTCTGCATGACTCCTTGAAGCTGGAGTTTCATGGCTCGAAGTTCCGCATCCCAGATATGAACATTGTCGCCACCGAAATGTAGTGGGGGTTGGACACTACTGATCTCGCCTTCGGGAGCAGGTGCTTGAACTGATGGATGTAGACCTCGAGGTGACGAGTTCATGTCTTGAGGTGGAGGTCGCAAAACCTCCAGGTTTGAGAGGTGGGCCACGGAGGTCTCGCAGAAGCAAAGCATTGATCAAGGCTTGGTTTTGTTCGGCTAAACGATTGATACCGTTGGTAAGTTCTGTGAAATACTGAGGTGGGTTGTTTGGGTTAGGATGGTCAGCTTGGGGGTCGACAACATTGTGGTGGGAAGCCATGGATCTCGTCGTGACCATCCACCTTGATGGCCGAAGAGAAGGATTATTGAGAATGGGTCTCCGATAACAATGAGTACAACTGTTACGCGGAGTAGTAGCTTCCCACAAACGGTGCCAACTGATGATACTATTTGTTTTTGGGTAACGGGTCAGGCTAATCCAGGCCTCCCACATGGTTGTCCGATCGCTGGCCCACTAAGAAACCTGCACAAGAGTTCAACGGGGAACAGGAGTCCCCCAGCGAACCCTCCGACGAGCAAGTTACAGAAGAGAGATCAAAGGAGTATAGAGATAGGATGGTGATAAAGAACTTAACATTTTTTGTTTGTCTTAGAAGCCTCCTTATATCCTTTTCATCATTTCCTCCCACCATCCTAGCCAAAAGTCTGTACTCCAGCTCACATTATTCATGGTGAGGCCATTTTCTGTCCCATCGTGAGGGGGTTGTTGCATTAAATGCTGCAGGGGACCTCATTAATGGCTGGTGTGTGGTCTAATAACTTTATAAGATCTTTGTCTGCTTATGTGGCTGGTTCTCTTCTTGACAAGTGTTTAGATGCCATTGGTTCTTGGTGTTATGCTGGGTTTCAGTAATGTTAGGCCTTAATGTTTGGATCGTGTATTGGGCTCTAAGTGGGGGGCCAAAAGCCTTTGTGTGTCCACCTATTTCAAATATACTTCTTTCTCTTAAGTTTGCATAAGTCAAGTTTGACTAGTATGAATTGAAATTCAAATTACTGTAGAACCAAAATTGCCATGAACACATTTTCTTGGACCAATATAGATTGTTGACTGTGGTGAAACCCTATTTTTTTAGTTTTGACCTCCTAAGAGAATTGGTCTTCCACATTTGAGCAAGTGATATGGCGTCGTGATGTTTTAGTTTGTATTTCCCTCATCGGCTAGCTTGTGAAATTTTAATATCAAACTATATTGTTGACTGGAAAGTTGTAGCTTGCATTTGGTTGTGTTTTGCAATTATGATCTGAGAGTATGAGTTGTATTTTGAGTTTGTGGGGTTTAGAATTATGATTTGAGTGTAGAAAATTTGTTTGGTAAAGAGTTTTGAAAATAGTTTGAATGAGTAGGGAATTGTTGATGTGACATTTGACATTTGATACAAAAATTTACAACTCATAACTAAACATACAACTCCAAATTATTTTAAAGCACATAAAAAATTCAAAAAATATTTTTTTTGATTATATAAAAATTAACATACAAATTACAAAAAAAAATAAAAATAAAAATCACTCTTCCGGTCGACCGGCCGGACGACCCGTTAGGCAAAATTTTCAAAAAAACATTTCTGAAAAAAGCGACTAAGACAGAGCGCTCTGCAGAGTTTTCGAAAAGTGATTATAAAACGCCTACCAAACATCACACGTGAGTGATGCTGCTGAATCATGATTTCAGAACATAACCAAACACACCCGTAGTTTCTACTTTATTCCTCATTTTGTTTATCACTATGTTCTTTTTCTTTCTTTTTTTAATAACCAAGAAAAAAAAAAGGAGATAGAGTTACTTAATATGATGTTGTGGATGCTCATGTTTCTTTGTCAACGAGTAAATTTATCTATTATTTGTAATTTCAAGATACTTGCTTTCTCTGAGAGTTTTGCATTAGTGTACCTGGATTTTCACAACTTACAAAATCTCAAGTTAATGTCAGATCATGCTTATTTTCTAATGAAATTTTGTTGTCTTTTTCCTTGTGTTAAGCATTGCTCTGATGAGTCTTTCTTAAAGTACATGAGGAGTAGAAATCCCCTTCATGAAGGGTATATTTCTTACGTGAATGTTTACTTGTAAATTTAATCACATTTCATGAGTGACATATTTTGTTAAATGTGATTGTTGTCTAACCACAATTTTTTTTTGTAAATAATTGCAAGGTTCATGGACAGATCACTGATGCACTTGGTACGCCAGCTATTGACTGGAAATCCAATATGTTTACTAAATTTGAAAATTTCTTATGTGCGTCCACTATATATATATCCGAGAAGAGAGAAAGATGGACAAATTCTTCTATAGTGATTAGAGTTTTTATGAGTCATCCATGAAATTAGTACCAATTCCATTACTCTTCTATTTTTTTGCTTTGTTATTTATTTTGTTCTGTGAGTTTACTCTGAACTCGTGAGTTTATACTTGCTATAGTTTGTAGGATCAGCGCATTACAGAAGATGAAGCTTTATATCATCCATACTTTCACCACTCTAGGTAATATGCTTGGAAGTATCATCAAATTCTTTCTTTTTTTAAAAAAAATTGATAATTGGGACATATTTATCATTTTATTATTTTTTATTTTTTGTAGTTTGTCGAAGTCGGATTGACAGTCCACTTCATTAAAAGATCTTGATAGTGCACTTCATATTAGATGGGGTTTTGATAGCCAATGATGTCACACCCCAAACACGGACAGGACTAGCCATGGCCTACATGGCCTTAGCCCAAGGCACATGTAAGTCTAAACACAAATCCATAATCACATCAAATAAATATAACAACACTCCACTAATAAATAAACCAAAACTCGATACAGTGACATGTCACTAGTATAACTGGTAAAATCAGCTATAACTAACTTCCAAAAAATATGTACTAAATGGGACACAAACCTCCCATCAAATTAAATAATTCCAAATAAAACTCAACCACAATGTATGCACAAAACTGCGATAACAAGTCAAAACAAAATAAAAGAATGTTCTAGAGGTCCATGCAATTGAGTCTCCGAAACGCCATGAGCCCACTCTATGTCAGTCACACCCCAAATTCAGGCATGACCGGCCGTGGCCCACAGGGACTTAGCCAAAGGCACACGTAAGCCTAAACATGAACCCAAAATCACAAAGAATAAATGTGACGATAGTCTAGAAATAAATAAATCAAAACCCAATCCAGTGACAGGCCACAAGTATAAATAGTAAAACCAACCATAACCAACTTCCAAAAATATATACTAAATGGAACACAAACCGCCCACAAAATAAAATAATTCTATATAAAATCCGACCACAATGTGTGCACAAAACCGACATAACAAGCTAAATGAATGTCCTAGAGGTCCATGCAATTGAGTCCCCGCTACGCCATGAGTCCACTTTAAGTCCTTCTAACACCTAAAAGTGATAAACAACTAAGTCAACTGATAGCTTAGTAAGTAGCAATATGGATAGTAAATACAGTTTTGAAAATATGGTTCAATTCCAAAATAAGATATATATCATAGAAACTAGATTGGCATACGGTTTTGATAAAGATAATCTGTTTCAAAAAGAAGGTTTCCCAGTTCAACAATTAAAATACTCATGTCTCTCAAGAACATGATAAATGACATGTCCACTTAAAACAAATTACAACACGATCACCAATAATTTTCTGGGTACCAAGAATAACAAGTAACATGTCACATAATTCTCAAGGCAATAAGCCCGTTGGATCCAATACCAAATCAAGAGTCATCCTCGGGGTGGCAACCCTGTCCTTTTCTGTAAGATGATCCGATTGAAAGTCACCTAGCCTAGCCTAGGTCTTTTTCTTACAATCGTTGAACACTAGAGTCATCATAGCCCAACCCGGATCTGTTCCCTAGTGGCCAGAGTCACGACACACAGTGCAATAATTTTCCTAGACTAAAATATATAGATGGTACCGATAATCAATGCAATTCAGTTTCGCAAAACATGGTAGTTCACTGTTATAAACATGAGACCATAACAAATAGTTTACAGTATGCCGAGTTTACACATGTTTCAAAAATAATTTAATTCCATTATAATATAATAATTTATAAAAATAGTTTAGTCCTGAAACAACAATTTCATTTTTCAACAATTCAAGGTAGGGAAACATTTAAAAAAATATGTAGCATGCACTACTCACCTGAACACGGTATAATATAATTTTTGAATGAAGTATGAAAGTCTAACTAGTGCCCTAAATAAAGTATTTACACGTCAGTACTAATTCAAAAAATACTAAAAAGAATAAGAAACTAAGTAACCCCAAGCTAAAGCGTACTACACCGGCTCAACCCAACTCACCGTTACTATTAAATATTACCTAAGCTCATATTCTTCAAGGTCTAAAAACACCCAAGACATGGGTTCAAATCGAAACTTAATTAAAAGTAACTTTAAGGAAAAAAAACAGAGTTTTAAACAAGTTTTCCCAATCTATTCGCTAAATTTGAAAATTCAAAACTCACTCCATGCTATTCAAAAAATTTCAAAACCCTCCAGTTATCAGCTAGTATATCCTAAGTTTCAAACCCAATTGGTTTTGCTTGATTTGCTTATCAAAATAATTATTTACAATTAATTATGTCCAAACAGGTTGTTTTCTGCAGCACTTTAGAGAAATTAATGTTTCTCTTAGTATACACGAGCAATCATCGCAAGGCCAAAAATGTAATAAACTAGACTCGTAACCGGTTCTAATACTATTGATTTGATAATTTTTGAATTTATATCCAAAGAGAACGACACTTCCGAAGTTACTGTTTTACACCAGTTTTCTGGACAGATTTGAATACATCAGTTTATATAGATTTTGACTCCCAAAAATTATGAGAAAATCTTGATATGGGGTTCAATATTTAATAAAGTTACTGAAAATATTTTAGCATAAAATTTATTCGTTTGATATATTTCTTACACCTCTATTCATGGTTGTAGTCTGTAACAAACAGAAGCAATAGTGAGTATATTAAATAAAAGATGAATATGCTCCTATCTTAGGCACCATCTACATCTGCCAAAGTCAACCTACTGCTGAAACACACCAACTTACATAAAGTAATACATAAAATATTTACCTATTTATGAGAGTTCCTTCCCCTTCCTTCGACTTTTCACCGATGATTTTCCTCCTTCCTTTCTCTGCTTCTCTCTCCCTATCTCACTCTTACGGTTGTGCTGCTAATTAAAATTATAAACACAAACCCTTTAGGGTTTACCTTCCCTAATATATATAACCAACTACCCAACTTATAATTATTAGTATTAACCTTTAATATTATGTGTTTACAATAAATTAAAATACCCTCTAACAATATTTAATTTGTACTTTAGGATTCACCATCAATATTTGAGATTGGAAAATTATTATTATTATTTAAAAGAAAAATTCCAGGTTCTCACATTCTCCCCCCCTAAAAGAAAAGTTTTGTCCTCTAAACTAACCTAAATAAATCATGAGAATAGATGTGAGTACTTCTCGTGCATCTTGTCCTCGCGTTCCCAGGTCGCCTCTTCAACTAGATGATTACGCCACAGTACCTTAACCAATTTAATGGCCTTTGTACATAACATTTTCTCTTTTGAATCCAAGATATGAACAGGCATGTCCTCATATGAAAAATCCTCTCTAATCTGAAGCGGCTCATAATTTATCACATGCGATGGACTGTGCACATATTTCCTCAACA
The DNA here is from genome assembly GCF_004153795.1 of Camellia sinensis. Lineage (NCBI taxonomy): Eukaryota > Viridiplantae > Streptophyta > Magnoliopsida > Ericales > Theaceae > Camellia > Camellia sinensis. The sequence continues at coordinate 509,307 of NW_021025614.1, read as the reverse complement.
TAGACACGTGAAACAGATTATGTACTTTTGCCAACCTAGGGGGTAAAGCAACACGGTACGCAACCTCACTAACCTTCTCCAATACCTCAAATAATCTAATGTATCTAGGACTCAACTTTCCTTTCTTCCCAAACCTGATGACTCGTTTCCATGGTGATAATTTCAAAAATACCATATCCCCTACATGAAACTCTAAATCTCTCCTACGATGATTAGCGTAACTGTTTTGTCTACTCTGAGTAATCAATAATCTCTCTTTGATGGTGATAATTTTCTATGTAGCATCCTCCACCAAATCAGGTACCAACATTTGCCTCTCACCAACCTCATACCAACACAAAAGAGACTTACACTTCCTCTCATACAAAGCCTCATAAGGAGCTACTACCAAACTAGAATGATAACTATTATTATACATAAACTCCATAAGTGGAAAATAATCATCCCAATTAGCTCTCCACTCCAAAGCACAAGCCTTCAACATATCTTCAATGCTTTGAATAGTCCTCTCCGATTGCCCATCTGTTTGAGGGTGATAAGCTGAACTAAGATTTAACCGAGTACCCATAGCTGACTGTAATGCACCCTAAAACTTAGACACAAAACAAGGGTCCCGATTTGACGCTATTGACACAGGTGCACCATGTAATCTAACAATCTCCTTCACATACAACTGTGCAAATCGAGCTAGAGAATAGTTCATCCGTACTGCAATAAAATGTGCTGACTTGGTTAATCTATCAACAACTACCCAAACTGCATCATGATTACTACTAGTACGAGGTAATCCACACACGAAGTCCATGGTAACATGATCCTACTTCCACTTTGGCATAGGTAAGAGTTATAGTTTCCTTGCATGTTTTTGATGTTCTACCTTAACCTATTGACACACCAAACACTGAGCCACAAATTCTACAATATCTCCCTTCATACCATTCCACCAAAAATGTTCATGAAGATCCCGATACATCTTAGTGCTTCCAAGATGAATGCTGCAACTAGAACTATGTGCCTTCGTCATAATCTCCTTCCTCAAATCACCAATAGCAGGAACACAAATTCGGCTACGGAATCTAAGCAACCAATTATCACTAACCACAAAGCCTACATGCTTACCCTCTACCATCTCTCCTTTAATACGCTCACAATGGGGGTCAATCTCCTGAACTAAATGAATCCGTTCTCTCAAGGTCGGCTGAATTGTCAATTGACTACAATAAGCCCTATCACCAAGTGTAACAACCTCAAGCCTTAAACGTCTCATGTCTTCCACCAAACAGCTCTCAATAGACAAAGTAGCTACATCTCCAACTAAGACCTTCTTACTCAAGGCATCTGCCACCACATTTGCCTTCTCCGGATGATACAAAATATTTACATCATAATCTTTTAGCAACTCAAGCCATCTTTTTTTGTCTCGAATTTAGTTCCTTCTGTGTGAAAATATACTTCAAACTCTTATGATTAGTGTAAATCTCACATGACTCTCCATACAAATAATGTCAAATCTTAAGAGCGAAAATCACTGCTGCTAACTCCAAGTTGTGCGTTGGATAATTTCTCTCATGTACTTTCAACTGCTATGACGCATAAGCAATTACCTTTCCATGCTGCATGAGCACACATCTTAAACCCTATCGTGAAGCATCACTATAAATCACAAAACCACCCCCATTTGCTGGTATGGCAAGGATTGGAGTTGATGTCAATCTCTGTTTAAACTCTTAAAAGCTACGCTCACAATCATCATTCTACTCAAACTTTACCGCTTTCTTAGTGAGATTGGTAAGTAGCAAAGCAATACTGGAGAATCCTTCCACAAACCGTCTGTAATATCCAGCAAGCCCTAGAAAGCTGCGTACCTCTGTCACAGAAGTAGGTCATGGCCAATCAACGATTGTTGCCTCCTTTGTGCTATCCACAGATGCCCCATCTTTACTCACCACATGACCCAAAAAGGATACCATGCTTAACTAGAATTCACACTTCCTAAATTTTGCGTACAGTCTCTTCTCCCTAAGGATCAGAAGTACTACCCTCAAATGCTGCTCATGCTCCTTCTTACTCCTTGAATAAATTAGGATGTCATCAATAAACACCACTACAAATTTATCTAGCTGGAGTTTAAATACTCTGTTCATCAAATCCATGAACGCGGCTGGTGCATTTGTGAGACCAAAAGGCATCACCAAGAAATCATAATGCCCATAAAGGGTTCTAAAAGCTATCTTAGGTCATCAACCTTCAACTGGTGATAGCTTGACCTCAAGTCAATCTTAGAGAATACCTGAGCTCCCTACAATTGGTCAAATAGGTCATCAATACGTGGCAAAGGATACCTATTCTTCACTATGACTTTGCTCAGTTCCCTATAATCAATACACAATCTCATAGACCCTTCTTTCTTCTTCACAAACAACACAAGTGCTCCCTAAGGTGAGATGCTAGGCCTAATAAAACCTTTGTCTAGCAACTTCTGTAACTGAGTTTGTAACTCCCTCAACTCCAACGGTGCCATTCTATTGGGCTCTTTAGAGATAAGTGTTGTATTGGAGACGAAGTCAATGGAAAAACATCAACAAATTCCCTCACTACAGGCAACCCCTCTAACCTCTGCTCTGGCTGTTCGGTACTCACCACACAAGCTAAATAACCATGACACCCTTTTCTCAACATTGGGTTAGCCTGAAAAGAAGAAATAAAACAAATAGAAGACCCTTTCACATCTCCCTAAAAGAAAAACTCATGTTGCCCTGGCATAGCAAAAACTAACCTCTTTCTAAAACAATCAATAGAGGCATAATGCTTCATGAACAAATCCATACACAAAATCACGTTAAAATCCTTCATCTATAAGGAAATCAAATCCACTAGAAAGATCCTACCATCCAAGTTTGCCTTAAAAGATCTACAAACATCTCCCAATGCTAATGTTTCTCCTAATGGAGTAGACACAGTAACACAACCATCAAAGGCTCACAAGGAATAGACAATCCATGTAGATATCTAGGTGCCAACTCTTAACGTTCAAAATGAAATCAAGGAAGATTCAACACAAGCTTAAACAAAACTAACTTAACCATACACTACTAAGGACTATGGGGACTTGGACCTCATCTAAATGATGAAATGCAAAATATGTAACTCGACGAACTACAGCTCTAATACCACAATTACCACACCCCAAATCCAGGCATGACCGGCCGTGGCCCACAGGGACTTAGCCAAAGGCACATGTAAGCCTAAACATGAACCCAAAATCACAAAGAATAAATGTGACGATAGCCCAGAAATAAATAAATCAAAACCCAATCCAGTGACAAGCCACAAGTAGAAATAGTAAAACCAACCATAACCAACTTCCAAAAATATATACTAAATGGAACACAAACCGCTCGCAAAATAAAATAATTCTATATAAAATCCGACCATAATGTATGCACAAAACCGACATAACAAGCTAAATAAATGAATGTCCTAGAGGTCCATGCAATTAAGTCCCCACTACGCCATGAGTCTACTTTAAGTCCTTCTAACACCTGGAAGTAATAAACAACTAAGTCAACTGATAGCTCAGTATGTAGCAACATTGATAGTAAATACAGTTTTGAAAATAGGGTTCAATTCCAAAATAAGATATATATCATAGAAACTAGATTGGCATACGGTTTTGATAAAGATAATCTGTTTTAAAAAGAAGGTTCCACAGTTCAACAATTAAAATATTCATGTCTCTCAAGAATATGATAAATGACATTTCCACTTAAAACAGATTACAACACGATCACCAATAATTTTCTGGGTACCAAGAATAAGAAGTAACATGCCATACAGTTGTCAAGGCAACAAGCCCGTTGGATCCAATACCGAACCAGGAGTTATCCTCGAGGTGGCAACCCGGGCCTTTTCTCTAAGACGATCCGATTGAAGGCCACCCAGCCTAGCCTAGGTCTTTTCCTTACAATCGTTGAGTACTAGAGTCATCACGACCCAACCCAGATATGTTCCCTAGTGGCCAAAGTCACCACACACAGTGGAATAATTTTCCTGGACTAAAATATACAGATGGTCCTAATAATCAATACAATTCAGTTTCACAAAACATGGTAGTTCACCGTTATAAACATGAGACCATTACAAATAGTTTACAGTATGCCAAGCTTACACATGTTTCAAAAATAATTTAATTCCATTGATAATATAATAATTTATCAAAACAGTTTAGTCTTGAAACAACAATTTCATTTTTCAACAATTCAGGGTAGGGGAACATTTATAAAAATATGTAGCATGCACGAATCACCTGAACATGGTATATAATCCTCAAATAAAGTATGAAAGTCTAACTAGTGCCCTGAACAAAGTATTAAAACTACACGTCATTACTAATTCAAAAAATACTAAAAAGAATAAGAAACTAAGTAACCCCAAGCTAAAGCGTACTACACCGACTCAAACCAACTCACCGCTACTCTTAAATCCTACCTAAGTTCATATTCTTCATGGTCTAAAATCGTCCAAGACATGGGTTCAAATCGAAACTTAATTAAAAGTAACTTTAAGAAAAAAACGAAGTTTTAAACAAGTTTTCCCAATCAATTCACTAACTTTGAAAATTAAAAACTCACTCCACGTTGTTCAAAAAATTTCAAAACCCTCCATATATCAACAAGTATATCCTAAGTTTCAAACACAATTGGTTTCGCTTGATTTGCTTATCAAAATAATTATTTACAATTAAATATATCCAAACAAGTTATTTTCTACAGCACTTCAAAGAAATTAATGTTTCTCTTAGTATACACAAGCAATCAATGCAAGGCCAAAAATGTAAGAAACTAGACTCGTAGCCGGTTCTAATGACGTTGATTTGATAATTTTCAAATTTATACCCAAAGAGAACGACACTTCTGAATTTATTGTTTTACATCAGTTTTCTGGACAGAGTTGAATACATCAGTTTATATGGATTTTGACTCCCAAAAATTATGAGAAAATTCTGATATGGGTTCAAATTTAATAAAGTTACTATAAAAATTTGAACATAAAATTTATTTGTTTGATATATTTCCTACACCTCTATTCATGGTTGTAGTCTGTAACAAACAGAAGCAATAGTGAATATATTAAATAAAAGATGAATATGCTTCTATCTTTGGCACCATCTACATCTCCCAAAGTCAACCTATGGCTAAAACACACCAACTTACATGAAGTAATACATAAAATATTTAACTATTTATGAGAGTTCCATCCCCTTCTTCGACTTTTCACGAATGATTCTCCTCCTCCCTTTCTTTGTTTCTCTCTCCCTATCTCACTCTTACAACTGTTGTCACGCCCTGAAATAAATGCCATAGATTGGTTCCCAGTAACATATACTCAGTGATATAAGCAAAATAGTAATCTTTCATTCATCAGAGTTGATATACGAAAGGTGATACGTGCATTACACATTCATAAATAATTCATCATGAATCTATAACATGTATTACAAGTAGGAATAAGAAATGAGAGTTATATAGATATTCATATGCCCTAAAGGCTTACATATTTCCAAGTCACTATTTGGTTACAACAAAATGAGTCTAACTCAATAAAATTAAGCCCTTGGCTATACAAAGTAAATACAATCAAAAGAAGCTCTTGCTCCAAGTCTTCCCAAACTACTATCTTGGTGGAGGCATATTGTCATGACCACAACCCGCCCCTATAGGTTAGGATCATAACCGACCGGTAATCATTAGATTACCTACGGCCTCAGACAGAAAGCAAATTTTAAATAATCATATGGGGCCAAAAGCGGAAGTAAAAGATAATAATTGTCCAATGAGCTTGTACATAAATGGAATGAACAACAACATTTATTATATTAATAACTCACACCAAACATACCCACATAAAAGACATTCAATCTCTATATCCATGTGATACCATATTTATACAAAACCATAGCTTATATATAGATAAGGTCAAACATGACCATCAAAAAAAGACAAAAGGGTCAAAACGATAGTTCTGAAACTAAGACCTCGTTCGTGAGGCGTGTCTCGGTTGACTTTGCAAACTTGACATTCTTTCTTGGGCTCATTACGGTTAGGGTTGGGCATCCTACTGCTCACCTACATACATATATAGAAAGAGTGAGTGACAGCCTAATGAATAATACCATAGTAAAGAGGTTATACGAATGAGATTCATATTAAGTACATCGAATCCATAAATTTCATATACAAATGGCCTTAGGCCCGTTCTGTGTTTTCTTGTACATGTCAAATGGCCTCGGGCCCAATTTAGATTCTTATCAAACATATCAAACGGCCTCGGGCCCATTGCATGAAACATGTCAGACGGCCTCAGGCCCATTGCATAACTTGTCGGACTCATCAAACGGCCTCAGACCCATTTCAAACACTTCAACGTATCAAACGTTCTTGAGCCCATTATTTCCATATTCGTATCTATGTGCAGTTTGTATTCATGATCATGATCATTTTTCATTCAAATGGCCGTTGGCCCGTTATTTCCATATTTGTATCTATGCACAGTTCATATTCATGATCATGATACTTTTTATTCAAACGGCCTTTGGTCCATTACATTCATATTCAAACGGCCTTTGGCCCATCAAGATATTCAAACGGCCATTGGCCCATCAAGACATTCAAACGTCCCTTGGCCCATCAAAATATTCAAACAGCCTTTGGCCCATCAAAATATTCAAACGTTTTAAACAGTAAACGGCTTTAGGCCCAATCCATACTCTTATTAGACGTATCAAACGAATAGAATGCTCATTCATAGTTCAAATTCACAAGTCCAGAAAACTTACACTTGAGTAGCATTTAGAAAATAATAAACATGAAAGCATATTTACTAAGATATTACTCACAGTGTTCCGATGCTTGATTCGTCGTTGCACTTGACCCTACACAATTCGTCATACACATAGAAATCAGGTCACAATACAATTCATTCCGTTCTTTAATTCGTTTAATTCTCTTAGGCTCTTTCCAACTCTATAGTTCATTTATAATGCTTAGTACATGCCTAAGAATGCTTAGAAGTGAAAGGGAACGGAAATCAAAGTATGAACCAGCTTTTCAAAATTTTCAGAAACAGGGCACTCCACTCGAGCGCAACTTTAGTCGCTCGAGCGGAGTGCAAAATTTACAAAATTTCTGGAAGCTTGATTTCTCCGCTCGAGCGGATAGGTCAAATTCTGGAATTTCCAAAATTATGTTTGAAGCTCAAAACACATTTCCAAAGGTCCACTTCATGTATAATACATTCAAATATGCAATGACAATCCCAAAAACATATATATTTAAAGTCATTTCTAACTCTTAGTTCAAATCTCCATGAATTTAACGATTTTAATACTTTTCTTCCTTTCTTACAAAATATAAAATTAAGCTACAAGTTCCTAGAAAAATATTTGTAAGTATGAAATTCAAATGAAAATCAAGTCAATTCTTGATTGTCAAATTCTAAATCATAATTAATTTCTTGATTTATCCCAATTAATTTTTCTTCATATCGAACACTATTTCAAACTCATAAATTTTAAAACATGAATTAAATTTTCAAAATACAATTTCAAAACTTGGGATCATACATGGTTTGTTTTAAAAATGCACAAAATCTTAATTGATCGAAAAGAATATGATCAATTTTTAAATCATTTACATCAAAATTCCTTTAAATCATGAAATTGGAGTTATGAAACTTTGCATGTATGAAATTAAGATCAAAACTAAATAATTTTGATTAGAATAGCTCTAATTGTTAATTTTCTCCACATTAGACCCAAATTGAAATCCATAAACCTTTCAATCATGAATTAAAATTTCAAAACCTTGAAATTCTATAATGCATGTTTAATTAAAGTATTAATCATGGAGAGTTTGCCCATGCATGTAACAATGAGGCTTAATTTCTTGCAAGACTACATAATCAAACCCAAAATAATTAATTTCCATAACCATGAAACTACCTTAATTTCTAATTCCAAAATAAATCTTTAATAGAATCATATATGAATCAGATTCCACAATTCTCATAAATCCCAAATTAAATTAGGATAACAACTAATTAAATTCCAAATCTCCATAATTAACCAAATATAAAATATTATACGTGGCGGGGTCATCACAATCTCTCCCCCTCAGAAAGTTTGGTCCTCCAAACTTAAGACACTTGTATTTGAAAACGAATCATATAGCTTTGCTTCATTTCATTCCTCTTTTCGAAGTAACTTCCTTACGATTCGATTTTCTCATCACAGGTGTTCGACTCATTCTCATTTATTTGTTGGTTAATAACCCAAATTGGTGATTCATCATAGTCTATATTGTCATCAAAGGTCATTCAGTAATGATCAATAATATGTTCTAAACCTTGAAGTCAACCTCATAACATTAAACCACAAAACATATTAATCACAATGTACTATTCTCGTCAATCACTTGATTCATATACTTCTATTCATCTTTTCACTTGTCTCCAAATCATTGAGGATTAATCACAAATGATATTCATGTTCCAACTTTACTTAAAATAAATCAAAATACTCCATTATTGACATCCCATATGAAGTTTTCAAAATAGATTGGGTACTTAATAAAACCTCAAATTCATTTTTTTTTTCTTTTTTTTTTTTTGGTCCACAATTTCTCTGAGCACAATAGCCTTATTGACAGATCGAATAGGCTAGGGATTTGTTCTATTAGTTCTAGAAGAAAATTCATTTACTTTCGAAAGTCAAAGACAATTCACTCAGGCATATGGCCAACATTTACTTATCATATTCAACATTACATCCCAATAATCCATATTGAAAGCATTGTGTCAAATTCATAGTATAACATTTCCAAATTCTATAGATCCTCCGGATGACGAGGAAACGCTTATTAATATAATCTCAAGGATTAACTCATTTCCAAAGTAAAGTATTTGACATATCTTTACACTTTCAAATATCATTATCAAAGCGAACATTTATCGTATCGAAATCCATTAACAAAACATTATACGTGGTACACCCATTCGAATACAAAGGGCCTGAAGGCATATATCAAAGGGACCGCATAGGTCAATTTCAGAGATCTCTGTGCACATATAACAAAGGGCTCTGGTATTATTTCCCCCAGGCAAGGGAGTTATTAATGGATGCCACGAATACATTTCATAATCATCATGTAACAATTTTCAAAACATATTTCGAACATATCTTTATAAGGATATTATTCACATATTAACGGTCTTAGTTTTAAACAGGCATCTTGTGCACAAACAATTAGGGTAATTTTGAAATAGAGACATATCAGAGTTAAAACAGAAACACATTTTGCAAAAATTCACTGAGTCTTTTCGAAAGTAGCAGATGATGGATTGCACCCAAACAGTATTAAACAGACATATAGATTAGGGTAGAACTTTACATAATTCCGGTTTAACCATTATTCATATGTGAAGTTACTGTATTTTCTGAGAGGCCAATTTATTTAGGTTCATAGCTTGAGTGAATAAGAAAAAGTTCCTCTTCTGATGTTCTTTAGGCACTTTAATGGTGACATGATTCTAGTAACTTGGGTCATTCTTATCTAATTCATTCAAGTATTAGTCTCCTAACGTGGAGTACAACTCTCATCCTATTCAAACATATTCCCAAATCCATATGACTTAATCAGACCGAACAAATAATTTTTGGGTTAAGTCTCAGTTATCTGAGCAAACGAATTCTAATTTTTCAATAATCAAATAAGGCAAATGCAGATATATCAAATTTTGACTAAGACTTCTTGCATGTACTAACCATATCCTCATTGGTTTTTCCGTCAAGTACTAACCTTCACTCTGGTTAAGTGATTTGGAACACCCTTTTGTTTTTGGACAATCTTTCACTCAATGCCCAATATCTCCACATCCGAGGCATGCTTCTGAGAGTCGATGACACAAGTGCCTATGAGGCTTATGACAGATTGGATTTATTGGGGAAACTCTACTTCTTTTGCAACCTTGCTTAGGATGGCTTGCTTCCCCTATCACAAAATTCTCAAACATATTCTTTGGTCTCCTCATTGATTTCACACTTAACTTTTTCTTTTGATCATGTAGTTTCTCACAACCTGATTGCATAGCTTTCTTCATATTTTCTATCACTTCTTCAACTTTGTCTAATCACTTCAATAAGGATTAAACTTCCATTTCATCCTTACTTTTCACCATCTTTTCCTAAAGGCACAAGACAAAAGTAAGTAACACTTGGGGTAATATCGATTAACGCAAAACATAACATTATACATAATCAATTACAAATCATGCAATCACTATAGCACCACACTCTTCATTGTTCATCAAATACCACAACTTCCCAAATATTCCCATATAATTTTCATGGCTTCTAATGAGGATTTCAATTCCCTATAATACTATATTCTCATAATCAATGCACTTGTAACCAACGATACTTCCATTAAAAATTCAAATTTCTTGCAATATCAAATTCTCACAATACTAAACTTTTCATGTGCCCTTGTTCTCACCTTAATTTATATGAACTCATATCATAATAACCACTGAATATTTGCATATATATATAGACGTAGGCACAATAATCACATATTCACATATTCATATGTCGCATATTAGCACAACCCAAACTTGCTTGAACACATATATATGCAATTCATGTCTCAAGTTATCACATATTCTCAATGCATATAATCATATACTTATCAAACAGATGCACCTTAAATCTTTTCTAGACATCTTAATGCTCATTTGGACAAGTGTATGAGTTATTAACTCGTGCTCTGACACCACTCTGTCATGACCACAACCCAGCCCTATAGGTTAGGATTATAATCGGCCAGTACTCATTAGATTACCCATGGCCTCAGACAGAAAACAAATTTTAAATAATCATATGGGGCCAAAAGCGGAAGCAAAAGATAATAATTGTCCAATGAGCTTGTGCATAAATGGAATGAACAAAAACATTTCTTATATTAATAACTCACACCAAACATACCCACATAAAAGACATTCTATGTCTATATCCACGTGATACCATATTTATACAAAACCATAGCTTATATATAGATAAGGTCAAACATGACCATCAAAATAAGACAAAAGGGTTAAAATGATAGTTCTGAAACTAAGGCCTCGTTCGTGAGGCGTGTCATGGTTGACTTCGCAAACTTGACATTCTTTCTTGGGTTCATTACGGTTAGGGTTGGGCATCCTACTACTCACCTACATACATATATACAAAGAGTCAGTGAAAACCCAATGAATAATGCCATAGTAAAGAGGTTATATGAATAAGATTCATAGTAAGTACATCGAGCCCGTAAATTTCATATACAAACGGCCTTAGGCCCACTCTGTGTTTTCTTGTATAAGTCAAATGGCCTCGGGCCCAATTTAGATGCTTATCAAACATATCAAACGGCCTCGGACCCAATTCAAACACTTCAACGTATCAAATGGCCTCGAGCCCATTATTTCCATATTCGTATCTATGTGCATTTCGTATTCATGATCATAATCACTTTTCATTCAAATGGCCTTTGACCCGTTATTTCCATATTTGTATCTATGCGCATTTCATATTCATGATCATGATCACTTTTCATTCAAACGGCCTTTGGCCCATCAAGATATTCAAACGGCCCTTGGCCCATCAAAATATTCAAACGGCCCTTGGCCCATCAAAATATTCAAACGTTTCAAACGGCAAACGGCCTAAGGACCAATCCATACTCTTATCAGACGTATCAGACGAATAGAATGCTCATTCATAGTTCAAATTCACAAGTCCAGAAAACTTACACATTAGTAGCATTTAGAAAATAATATACATGAAAATATCTTTACTAAGATTTCATATCTATGTGCAATTTGTATTCATGATCATGATCATTTTTCATTCAAACGGCCGTTGGCCCGTTATTTCCATATTTGTATCTATGCACAGTTCATATTCATGATCATGATCACTTTTTATTCAAACGGCCTTTGGTCCATTACATTCATATTCAAACGGCCTTTGGCCTATCAAGATATTCAAACGGCCATTGGCCCATCAAGATATTCAAACGGCCCTTGGCCCATCAAAATATTCAAACGGCCCTTGGCCCATCAAAATATTCAAACGTTTCAAACGGCAAATGGCCTAAGGACCAATCCATACTCTTATTAGACGTATCAAACGAATAGAATGCTCATTCATAGTTCAAATTCACAAGTCCAGAAAACTTACACATTAGTAGCATTTAGAAAATAATATACATGAAAATATCTTTACTAAGATATTACTCACAGTGTTCCGATGCTCGATTCGTCCTTGCACTTAACCCTACCCAATTCGTGATACACATAGAAATCGGGTCACAATACAATTCATTCCGTTCTTTAATTCGTTTAATTCTCTTAGGCTCTTTCCAACTCTATATTTCATTTATAATGCTCAGTACATGCCTAAGAGTGCTTAGAAGTGAAAGAGAACATAAATCGAAATATGAACCAGCTTTTCGAAATTTTCTGAAACAGGGCACTCTGCTCGAGCACAGCTTTAGTCACTCAAGAGGAGTGCAAAATTTACAAAATTTCTGGAAACATGATTTCTCCACTAGAGCGACACTTTCCTCGTTCGAGCGGACAGGTCAAATTCTGGAATTTCCATAATTCTGTTTGAAGCTCAGAACACATTTCCAAAGGTCCACTCCATGTATAATACATTCAAATATGCAATGACACTCCCCAAAACATATATATTTAAAGTCATTTCTAACTCTTAGTTCAAATCTCCATGAATTTAACGATTTTAATACTTTTCTTCCTTTCTTAAAAAATATAAAATTAAGCTACAAGTTCTTAGAAAAATATTTGCAAGTATGAAATTCAAATTAAAATCAAGTCAATCCTTGATTGTCAAATTCTAAATCATAATTAATTTCTTGATTTATCCAAATTAATTTTTCTTCATATCGAACCAAATTTCAAACTCATAAATTTTAAAACAGGAATTAAACTTTCAAAATACAATCTCAAAATTTGGGATCATACATGGCTTGCTTAAAAACACACAAACTCTTAATTGATTGGAAAGAATATGATCAATTTTTAAATCATTTGCATCAAAATTCCTTTAAATCATGAAATTGGAGTTATGAAACTTTGCATGTATGAAATTAAGATCAAAACTAAATATTTTTTATTGGAATAGCCCTAATTATTAATTTTCTCCACATTAGACCCAAATTCAAATCCATAAACCTTTTAATCATGAATTAAAATCTCAAAACCTTGAAATTCTATAATGCATGTTTCACTAAAGTATTAATCTTGTAGAGTTTGCCCATGCAAGTAACAATGAGGCTTAATTTCATGCAAGACTACATCATCAAACCCAAAATAATTAATTTCCATAACCATGAAACTACCTTAATTTCTAATTCGAAAATAAATCTTTAATAGAATCATATATGAATCAGATTCCACAATTCTTATAAATCCCAAATTAAATTAGGATAACGACTAATTAAAATCCAAAATCTCCTTAATTAACCAAATATAAAATATTATACGTGGCGGGGTCGTCACACATATCTCCAACAACTGAAAATGGTTTCCCAAGTAAGGTGAGCCAAAGCCCAGTAGAAACAATCTAACACAAGATATGAGTATTAACAAAGATATATGTATGATGCACAAGCTCAATGCCCATATGACAAGTCTTCTACAATTCTTTTGCAAACCATGTCGTGCCAAGTTTTCTATCACAATTCATGTTATCTTAATCCCCTTTTTAATGCAATTCATTTTATCTCAAGTCATGAGTTATCTCGATTCGTTACGAACAACCAAACTGAGCATACAACTCAAAGGTTTTCAAATCAATCTAGTCACCACACAAACACTTCCATTTGTCAGTTTACGAATATTTCATCCGCAGGAATCGGCACTCATGTATACAAACAGTTTTCTGGACTTTCACCCTAGACATACAAGCCAACTTAGTTTAATGGAATCCATCCATTTTCTTCTCCCAAAACATGTAGTACACCCCCTTTCTCCTCTCAAACATTATACATATGTAATGTATGTAAATCATATTCATATTCAATGATAATGGCTAAGGGTTAGTTTCAATTCGCCTAATCCATATGCAATGTCTACAACAATCATGGCTATCCTTCACCGATAGCCCAAAATAGATATTTCTAAACAGATATACAATCTCAAGATAGATAAATTATACAAATTTCCATAGGTAAGAGGTGATACACATCCAACTCCACCATTTATTTAGACATTCATCCAATTTCATAATCCCAATAGCAATTTCATTATTTATACAAAATAATTATTCAAGACATTTTAGGGCAAAACTCCCTTCTTCCTAATCTCATCCCAAAACCCAAAATCAACCATTCTAACACAACACAAGCTCATATCTACTCCCATAACCATTTCCAATACGTTCATTTGAAAACCTGTCTTTCGATTTTAACCCAAACCCTTGGTTTGTTCAAAATCACAACAAGTTCCAATATTTCTTACCCATTAACAAATAACTAACTTAAAACCCATATACCTCAAAGATGGAAGATGAGCAAAGCAAGGGAGAACTTCAAGGACACGAAAACCCACTTTTGTTCAGATGAAAAGAGAGCCCACGACGTACTCTACCATTTTCTCAAAGGCACTAGGGTGAAGAACCCAATGGTTCTAAGTGAAATAGTAGAGAGAAGATGAGTTTTAGAGAGATAAACTCAAGATCTAGGGTTTTAGAGAGTTTTAGAGAGTGAGAGAGAGATGAAAAAGTGATATAAAATGAGACTGTTACGAACTGATATACGCATAGTCCGCTCGAGCGCAAGAGTTGATGCTTGAGCGTCAGACACAATAAGTTGTTCCGCTCGAGTGCAAGAAATGATGCTCGAGCGCAGAATACACACATCTAGTAGTTTTGCAGACAACAGACTAATGCTCGAGCGCAAGAATGGCCACTCGAGCTCCCACCTGCTCGAGCGTAGGAAACGCCGCTCGAGCATAGAAAACACTCTCTCAATAGTTTTGTAGACCTGCAAAAGTACTGAGAGTTCACAAAGCCCACTCAAGCACAGGAAGTGCCGCTCGAGCAAAGGACCACAAATCTGGGCAACATAAGATTTGAAAAACAAGCAACCAACCTGTCCAAACACAACCACATCAACAACAACCCAAAAGCCAAATTCAAGGAGATACAATGGAAGCAAGAGGTAAACAACAATATGAAAGCATTAAACCCAAATTCAGGATACAACAAAAGTTGGGTAAAAAACTGGCATCGCTATAACCTCTCCCCCTTAAAGAATTTTGTCCCCAAAATTTCAAATCAAGTTTAACAGTTATGTTTAAACCAAACACAATATCGATAGATAACCGATTCCGTCATCCTAACCCATTCTCAGATCATCCATTCTCAACGAGAAGATAAACAATATCTCGATACGGAATGAACAATTCATATTTTCCCAAATCATATCCAATGTTTATAATAAACTCATATTTCCAAAATATAAACAACATATACAGTGTTTTTATATTCTATTAATCATAACAACAATACAATACATGTTCAAACATCAACAAATAAATCTGGATATTTCTCACGGACTTCTAACTCACGTTCCCAAGTTGCTTGCCTAACTTCGTGATGTTTCCACAATACTTTAACCAAGGGAATTGTCTTGCCTCGCAAGACTTGGTCCCGGGTATCCAAGATTTTCATTGGTCTCTCCGCATACGAGGCATCCTCATCTACCTCTAAGTTGGTCCAATCCAACATGTGCGATGGATCCGCCTCATACTTCCGAAGCATGCTAATATGAAATGCATCATGAACCCCGGAAAGCTATGGCAGCAAGGCCAAACGATAAGCTACCTCTCCAATCCGCTCAAGGATCTCAAAAGGGCCTAATAAATCGAGGGGACAACTTCCCATCTCTTTCCAAACCTCATCAAACCCCTCCTAGGTGATATCTTCAAAATGAAATGATCTCCCACCTCAAAGGACAATTGTCACCTCCTACTGTCGACATAACTCTTCTGGGGACTCTAAGCCGCAATCAATCTCTTACGGATAAGTGCAATTTTCTTCATTTTTTCTCGGACTAACTCTGGACCCAACATAAGTGCATCACCCACCTCGGCCCAACACACAGGGGATCTACAAGGTCGACCATACAAGGCCTCAAACGGTGCCATGTAAATACTCGATTGAAAGCTATTGTTATAGTCAAATTCCACTAAAGGGAAATGCCTCTCCCACGAACCCCTAAAGTCAAGGACACAGCCCTGAAGCATGTCCTCTAAAATCTAAATGGTACGCTCTAACTGCCCGTCAGTCTGAGGATGATACGGTGTGCTAAAAGTCAGTCTAGTGCCTAAGGCACTCTGTAAACTCTGCCATAATCGGGTCGTAAAATGCGGATCTCTATCCGAAACAATCGTCACTGGGACCCCGTGCAACCTCACTATGTCCCTAATATATAAGTCGGCAAGATAATCTACCGAGTCACTCACACGCAAAGGTATAAAGTGCGCTGACTTGGTCAACCGGTCAACTACCACCCAAATTGCATCACTACCCCGTTGAGTCCTCGGAAGGCCCACAACAAAATCCATAGTGACATGCTCCCACTTTCACTCGGCTATAGGCAAGGGTTGCAACAAACTCTGGCCTCTGATGTCCGACCTTCACTTGCTGACATGTAAGGCACCTCGATACAAACGCCGCCACATTCATCTTCATACCCCTCCACCAAAACTGGTGTCGAAGGTCGTGATACATCTTTGTGCCTCCTGAATGCAGCGCAAGGCGTGAATGGTGAAACACTCAGAGTACTTCCTCTTGGCAAGACTCCGACACAAACAAATGGTCACAGTATCTCGCACTCAGATCGGGATACGCATTCAAGCCTTTCTCTACCTTCCCACTGGAGATCTTTTCCCGGAGGGATTCCACTTCAAGGTCACCCCTCTGTGCTTCAACTACTTAGTTCACAAGTGTAGGTTGTGCAACTACTGAAAACAAGGTTGCAAACTCAATAGACTCGCCAAGATGCAAGTCAAACTCTCTAATAGCACCCAACATTTCCCATTTCCGGATAGCGATACAAGCGACACTGCTAACGGACTTCCTACTCAAGGCATCGGCCACAACATTGGCCTTCCCCGGATGATAATATAACTCAAAGTTATAATCTTCTATGAACTCTAGCCACCTCATCTGCCTCAGATTCAAGTCTTTTTGTGTAAACAGATATTTCAAACTCTTGTGATCAGAAAATACTTCAAACTTCTCAACATACAAATAATGCCTCCAAATCTTTAAGGCAAATATCATCGCTGCTAACTCTAGGTCGTGAGTAGGATAGTTTCTCTCATGAGTTTTCAACTACCGCGAGCCATAGGCTACTACCTTCCCCTCTTGCATTAAAACACAACCCGAGCCTTCCCGTGAGACATCACAATACACTAAATAGCCCAAATCTCTCTTCGGAATAATCAAAACTGGAGCAGTGGTAAGTCTAACCTTATGTTCTTGAAAAGACTTCTCACAAGTCTCACTCCACACGAATTTGATCCCTCTCCTCGTCAGCATAGTCAATGGTGAGGCTTAGCTTAGAGAAATCCTTCACAAATCTACGGTAATACCCGACTAACCCTAAGAAACTATGGATCTCAAAAGCATTCTTAAATTGTTCCCAATCTTGCACTGCCTCTATCTTGAATAAATCTACAGTCACCCCTTCTCCGAATACCACATGGCCTAAAAATTTAACCTCTTTTAGCCAGAACTCTCATTTTCCAAACTTAACGTACAGCTTATGGGCTCTAAGCAACTCGAGCACTACTCGCAAGTGTTCCTCATGCTCCTCCTCAGAGGGTGAGTAAATCAAGATGTCGTCCACAAAGACGACCACAAAACCGTCTAGGAACTCACGGAAGATCTAGTTCATCAAATCCATAAACACAGCCAGTGCATTGGTCAGCCCAAAAGGCATTACTAGGAACTCTTAATGGCCATACTGTGTACGAAATGCCATTTTCTGGATATCCTCCTCCCTTACTCTCAACTGGTGATAACCTGATCTCAGGTCTATCTTAGAGAAACAACAAGACCCCTTCAACTGATCAAACATATCATCTATACAAGCCATTGGGTACTTATTCTTAACAGTTACCCGGTTCAACTTCCGATAATCTATGCAAAGTCGCAAAGCACCATCTTTCTTCTTGGAAAAAAGTGTCGGTGCTCCCCAAAGTGAAGTACTGGAGTGAATAAAACCCTTATCTAACAATTCCTGGAGTTGAAACATCAACTTACTCAATTTAGTAGGAGCAAATCTATACAGTGCCATAGAAATCAGTGTCGTGCCAAGCACTAAATCAATAGAGAACTCGATCTCTCAGTGAGGTGGTAAACTGATAAGATCCTCTGGAAAATCATCCCGGTATTCACAAACTACCCTTGGCAACTCAACTCGAACTTTATCACACTCACTACTCAAGAAGTTTGCAAGAAGGCAACTAAGTTCACTCCGCCCACGAGGATCATATACTAGTGATAAGACTCTATCAACCCAGTCCCCTAAAAAATAAAAACAATCACCGCTCAATGTACATACAGTAACCCTCTGATAGTAGTAATCTATAACAGCCCGATATGAAGACAACCAACCCATACCTAATATAACGTCAAAGCTAGACATATCAATCAATACAAATGCAAATGGAAGTCGGCGATCGGCAACCTCTATGTCACAACCCTGACTCCCCTGTTTCAAAACAACCTCACCACCAACAGGTGACTCTACGCAAATAAGGGATGCTAACTGAGCTAACTCTGACCCCAAAACCGATGTAAATGCAGACGAGACAAAAGAATGGGATGCATCCATATCAATCATCACATTAGCAACTGAATTGCAAAACAAGAAGGTACCTTTCACTACCGAAGGCGCTGACACTACATCCGGCACAGTAATAGCATACACACGCCCCGTAGGTCTCTACTCAACCTGTTCACCTCTCAGAATATAAGCCTGATGCACTAACTGAGCCAAAGAGGCTCCCTGATTGGCCCTCGAGGTATGTGTTGACTATGCAAGATGGTGGCTCTGTGCCTGTCTTGAACCAAACGCACTAGGTGTGCCACCCAACTATCGACAAAACCTTTTCATATGCCTCGCCTGCCCACACTGATAACAAGTAAGCGGCTGACCTCTCCCCTGACTCTGGCTCTGAGAACAAGCCGAAGACGATGCAGACTGTTGCCCTTCTCCTCTCTACGGACAAGCTGGAGACTTGTGGCCCAACTGACCACATTTGAAACAAGTAAAATCTCCGTGACCACCTCTCCCAGAACCCGAACTCGGAACTAAAAAGGTAGACCTCGACTGTGCTCCCTAGGACTGCTGTGAGGTAGGACCCCTCTGCCTCTTACTGTCCCCCTAAACATCTTGACTCCGCTTGGAGCCCCTCATCTTCTCCTCTTCAACCTGCATCACGATCTATAACTGAGCTGCCGCCTCTACAAGGCGTCCATAATCCCTAATCGTAGACTCGGCCACCTTAAACATAAGCCCAGTCCTTAGCCTCTTCTCAAACTCCAAACAACAGCGCTCCTTAATCATTACTAACTCTGGTGCAAACCTGGAGAGACTAGTGAATGTGGCCTCAAACTTGGCCACTAGTGTGTTTAACTGCACCAACTTAGAGAAGTGGTCTCTCAACTTCTTCCAAATTATAAGAGGCAAAAACTTGTCCTGAAAAGCGTTGACGAATGCCTTCCAAGTCACCCTCAATGCGCCCACGCGCATACTTCCACTGTTGACTTGCATCTCCCTTTAGCTAGAAAGATGCCAAAGTCACCCTCAGCTAGTCATCCTCGATGCCAAGCATCTCGAACGTCTTTACTATCTGCTCTAGCCACTCATCTGCCTTCAGTGGCTCTTTGGGATCACCCAAAAACTACTCCGGATTTGACCAAAAAAACTCTATCTTTAAGAAAGACGGCCCTACTTCAGCTACTTGGGCCTGGACTTGATTCTCAACCCTGAGAATGTCCATGGATTCCCTCAATGCTCCGACCATTTCACGGGCCAAGGCGCCCATGGCCTATTGACTAACTGGTTCGGCCACATTAGCCTGACCAACTCCTTCCTCCTACACTGGAATCTCATCCGGTAGAGGCATCTTATGCCTTCTAGGTCTACCATGTCTACCACCACCACGTCCACGTCCTGACGTCCTAATGAAAGTAACAACAGAGATTAGCACATTTACAAATGTGCCGAAGCTAACTCACTCGCGTCCTAATGTGATGGACAACCGAAATGCACTCCATGTAAGCACGTAATCACATAAACATATACGGATTTCCTTCGAAGATAATGACCGTCCTGCGGCGTTGTCAAAGTTCCAGTTAGAAACAACAGTGATCAAGTGCTTTTCTAATAGGACTTCTAGAAACCCGTAGACCCAATCAATATCTTAGGAACAAAATCTCATACCCATATAATCATATAAGCATGTTACCACAAAAGTATACAATACATGCTAACATCTCAGCTAAGCAAGACAAACCCATTGTGGTAATAACCACTCCCCACATACCCAAAGTATTTCAAACCTGATACGCTCTGATACCAAGTTGTCACACCCCGAAATAAATGCCATAGATTGGTTCCCAATAGCATATACTCAGCGATATAAACAAAATAGTAATCTTTCATTAATTAGAGTTAATTTACAAAAGGTGATACATGCATTACACATTCAAAAGTGATTCATCCTGAATCTATAACATGTATTACAAGTAGGAATAAGAAATGAGAGTTATAAAGATATTCATCTTCCCTAAAGGCTTACATATTTCCAAGTCACTGCTTGGTTACAACAAAATGAGTCTAACTCAATGCAATTAAACCCTTGGCTATACAAAATAAATACAATCAAAAGAAGCTCTTGCTCCAAGTCTCCCCAAACTACTATCTTGGTGGAGGTATATCTCCAACACCTGAAAATGGTTTCCCACGTAGGGTGAGCCAAAGCCTAGTAGAAACTATCTAACACAATATATGAGTATTAACATAGATATAAGTATGATGCACAGGCTCAATGCCCATATGAAAAATCTTTTACAATTCTTTCGCAAACCAAGTCATGCCAAGTTTTATATCACAATTCATGTTATCTAAACCCCTTTTTTAATTCATTTCATTTTATCTCAATTCATGAGTTATCTCAATTCATTACGAACAACCAAACTGAGGATACAACTCAAAGGTTCTCAAATCAATCCAATTACAACACAAACACTTCCATTTGCCAGTTTACGAAAATTTTGTCTGCGGGAATCAGCACCCATGTATATAATTATTCAAGACATTTTAGGGCAAAACTCCCTTTTTCCTAATCTCATCCTAACACCAAAAATCAACCATTCCAACACAACACAAGCTCATATCTACTCCCATGACCATTTCCAATATCTTCATTCGAAAAGCCCTATTTTGATTTTAACCCAAAACCCTAGGTTTGTTCAAAATCACAACAAGTTCTAATATTTCTTACCCATTAACAAATAACTAACTTAAAACCCATAAAAGAGTGTAGAAAGTCCCTACCTCAAAAATGGAAGACGAGCAAAGCAAGGGAGAACTTCAAGGACACCGAAACCCACTTTTGTTTAGATGAAAAGAGAGCCCAAGACGTGATCTACCTTTTCCTCAAAGGCACTAGGGTGAAGAACCCAATGGATCTAGGTGAAATAGTAGAGAGAAGATGAGTTTTAGAGAGAGAAACTCAAAATCTAGGGTTTTGGAGAGTTTTAGAGAGAGATAGAGATGAAAAAATGATGTAAAATGAGGCTGTTACGAACTGATATACGCACAATTCGCTCGAGTGCAAGAGTTGACGCTCGAGCATTAGACACAATAAGTTGTTCTGCTCGAGCGCAAGAAGTGACGCTCAAGTGCAGAATACACACATTCAGTAGTTTTGTAGACGACAGACCAATGCTTGAGCGCAAGAATGGCTGCTCGAGCTTCCATCCGCTCGAGCAGCAAAAATGCCGCTCGAGCATAGAAAACACTCTCCCAGTAGTTTTGCAGACCTGCAAAAGTACTGAGAGTTCACAAAGCCTGCTCGAGTGCAGGAAGTGTCGCTCAAGCGGAAGACCAAAAATCTGGGCAACATAAGGTTTGAAAAACAAGCGACCAACCTGTCCAAGCACAACCACAACAACAGTAATCCAAAAGCCAAATTCAAGGAGATACAAGGGAAGCAAGAGGTAAACAACAATATGAAAGCATTAAACCCGAATCCGGGATACAACAGGAGTCGGGTCAAAAACCAGGATTGCTATAGCTATGCTGCTAGGAGAGCTAGGGTTGATTAAAATTATAAACACAAAACCTTTCGGGTTTACCTTCCCTAATATATATAAGCAACTGCCCGACTTAATTGTTTTTATTATTATTATTAACCTTTAATATTACGTGTTTACAATTAATTAAAATATTCTTTAACAATATTTAATTTGTATTATAGGATTCACTATCAAAATATTTGAGATTGTAAAATTATTATTATTATTTAATTTTTTTTTTATTTCCGAGTTCTCACAATGTCCTTCTATCACCTGGAAATGATAAACAATTAAGTCAGTTGATAACTTAGTGAGTAGCAATATGGATTGTAAATACAGTTATGAAAACATGGTTCAATTTCAAAATAAGATGTATATCACAAAAACTAGAATGGCATACCGTTTTGATAAAGACAATCTATTTCAAATAAAAGGTTCCAAAGTTCAACAATTGAAAGTGCTCATGTCTCTTAATAACATAACAACTGGCATTCTCCACTTTAAACATATTACAACATGATCATCAATAATTTGGGAACCAAGAATAACAAGTAACATGCCACAAAGTTCTCAAGGCAATAAGCTCATTGGATCCAATATCGAACCAAGAGTCATCCTCAGGGTGGTAACCTGGGCCTTTTCTCTAAGACGATCCGATTGAAGGTCATCTAGCCTCGTCCAGGTCTTTTCCTTACAATCGTTAAGCACTAGAGTCATCACAGCCCATCTCGAATCTATTCCCTAGTGGCTAGAGTTACCACACATAGTGGAATAATTTCCCTGGACTTTTATATACAGATGGTCCCAATAATCAATACAATTAAGTTTCGCAAAACATGGTAGTGCACCATTATAAACATGAGACCATAAAATTAATTAAAATATTCTCTAACAATATTTAATTTGTATTTTAGGATTCACTATCAAAATATTTGAGATTGTAAAATTATTATTATTATTTAATTTTTTTTTTATTTCCGAGTTCTCACAATGTCCTTCTATCACCTGGAAATGATAAACAATTAAGTCAGTTGATAACTCAGTGAGTAGCAATATGGGTTGTAAATACAGTTATGAAAACATGGTTCAATTTCAAAATAAGATGTATATCACAAAAACTAGAATGGCATACCGTTTTCATAAAGACAATCTATTTCAAATAAAAGGTTCCAAAGTTCAACAGTTGAAAGTGCTCATGTCTCTTAATAACATAACAACTGGCATTCTCCACTTAAAACATATTACAACATGATCATCAATAATTTGGGAACCAAGAATAACAAGTAACATGCCACAAAGTTCTCAAGGCAATAAGCTCATTGGATCCAATATCGAACCAAGAGTCATCCTCAGGGTGGTAACCTGGGCCTTTTCTCTAAGACGATCCGATTGAAGGTCATCTAGCCTCGTCCAGGTCTTTTCCTTACAATCGTTAAGCACTAGAGTCATCACAGCCCATCTCGAATCTATTCCCTAGTGGCTAGAGTTACCACACATAGTGGAATAATTTCCCTGGACTTTTATATACAGATGGTCCCAATAATCAATACAATTAAGTTTCGCAAAACATGGTAGTGCACCATTATAAACATGAGACCATAACAAATAGTTTACAGTATGCCAAGTTTACACATATTTTAGAAATAATTTAATTCCGTTAATAATATAATAATTTATGAAAATAATTTAGTCCTAAAATAACAATCTAATTTTCCAACAATTCAGGGTAGGAGAACATTTATAAAAATATGTAACATGCAACTATTCACCTAAACACGGTATAATATAATCCTCAAACCAAATAGGAAAGTCCAACTAGTGCCCTGAACCAAGTACGAAAACTACACATCACTACTAATTCCAAAATACTAAAAGAACAATAAATTAATAACCTCAAGCTAACGTGCACTAACACGACTCAACCCAATTCACCGTTACTCTTAAATAATACCTAAGTTCATGTTCTTCAAGGTCCAAAATTAACCCAAATATGGGTTCCGTCGAAACTTAATTACATGTGACTTTGAGGTAAAACAGAATTTTAAACAAGTTTTCCCAATCCATTCGCTAAATTTGAAAATTAAAAACCCACTCCACGCTATTCAAAAACTTCCAAAACCCTCCAAATATCAACTAATATATCCTAAGTTTCAAACTTAATTGGTTTAACTTGATTTGCTTATCAAAATAATTATTTACAATTAATTATATCCAAATAGGTCGCTTTCTACAGCACTTAAAAGAAATTGACGGCTCTCTTAGTTTAGCCAAGCAATCAATGCAAGGCAAAAAATTTAAGAAACTAGACTCGTGACCGGTTCTAATGACACTAATTTGATAATTTTCGGATTTATACCCATATCGAACGACACTTCCAAAGTTAGTGTTGTGTACTAGTTTTTTGCCCATATTTTGTTTTGTTTTGTTTTTTTTTTTTTTTTATCAGCAAAAGAAAGTTTTATTAATGAAGAACCAAAAACATGAGGAACTTACATCAATAAAACAAGGCTGTGCAAAACGAGCATAATAGCTAAAGCTCTACAATCCCAACTAGGTTGGCACCGGAGAGATAGCACAATCATATGCTAGCACAAACCGGAGATTGGTGAGAGACCAATCAACAACAACCCAAAAAACAAAAGAAACAGAGAAAAACAAAAACCCCAAGCCTAGTTACACCCTACAACTATAGTTGCACACCCAATACAAAATACAAAGAAAATGCATCAACCATTAAGAAAACTAACAGCAGCAAACCAATGAGTAACACCCCTTCCACAAAAGATTACTTCACACCAGCAGTAGATTACCAATTAGCAGCAGAGCAAAATCAACAATCCAACATCAGCAGAGTAACAATTAGTAGTATAGCAAAATCAGCAAAACCAGTATCAATCAATAGAGCACCAGCTATTCAGCGATTCAACAAAATTAACACTTCTACAATTCTGTAATTCAACAAAAACATCAGCAAATCAGCTTCCCTGAGCCACAATTAATTACACACAGTGGCAAACTTGATTCAGGTTATAAATAACATCTTGCACTGAATACTTAAACTCTTTCAAAGATGAAAAAGCCCACATAACAACTCTAACCTTTATCAGTTCTTCCAAAGCAGTCCAATCCGGTTGTGTCTTATTAAATAAACACTCATTTCTACTTTTCCACACTAGCCACATTACTGCTAATGGAATTGTCTTCCAAATTGCCTGCACCTTTTTCTTCATTTTTGTACCTGACCACCAATGTAGTAATGCCACCACTATTCCAGGAATAACCCATTTGTAATTCCACCAATTCACTATAGTGGCCCATAATCTCCAAGTCATAGGACAGTGAAGTAAAACGAGGTTTAAAGACTCCATCTCAGATCTACAGAACACACAGAGTGCACTGGCATTTGAACTCAATACTCCAATTCTTTGCAAAAACTCAAAGCATTTAATCCTGCCTCTTCACGCTAACCAGCTCAGGAATTGAACTTTGGGAGGGGCTAAATTGTTCCAAATACTTCTAGTGACTGTAAAATCTGGCCCTTGACTTGCTTCCACCCACTTCCAAGTTGATGCCACAATAAAAGCTCCAGAAGGACGAGCTAACCAAGAGCAAGAGTCTAACACCCCTTCATTGAGCCTAGGTGCATTCTGCAATAGGTCATTAAGTTTCAGCACTTCCTCATCTTCCCATGCTAAAAGAGGTCTTCTAAATACTAGTTTCCAGTCTGAATCCACTTCTCTTCTATGGAAAAAATCAAACAAATTGCCATCTTTGTCAACTGACAAAGTGAATAATCTGGGAAATGTCACACTCAGATTTTGGTTGTTACACCACCTATCAGTCCAGAATTGAAATCGTCTACCATTTCCGATAACTAACTTAAAGTTTTGCAAAAAGAATTCAGGCAGAGTAGTATTTGCTACAGTCACTGATAGCATATCTTGCCACGTATTCGACATCCACACTGATCTTATAAATAAGGGATACCATCTGCCGCCTAAACCTCCATACTTACTACATACCACTTGTTTCCACATAGCTGCCTCCTCTTTGCCATACCTTCATCACCATTTAATTAATAGGCACTCATTAACCTGGCTTAGATTTCTCACACCTAGCCCACCTTTAGTTTTGCTTAGACATATCTTCTTCCAATTAACTAAGTGCACTTTCTTCCTGATTTCAGATTCTCCCCAAAGAAAATTAGCTTGAATTCTATGTAATGATTTTGCAATACCCATTGGCAGCTTGAAGATGGATAGGAAATAGACTGGCAAGCTTGATAGAACAGACTTGATCAGAGTTAATCTTCCAGCAAAAGATAAATACCTTCTCTTCCATGAAGCTAACTTACTCTTAAACTTGTCTACCATAGGTTTCCATGAATTCTTTCTCCTTGGATTTGCTCCTAGTGGGAGCCCCGGATAGCTCATGGCAACTTTTGACTGAGGCAATTTAGTTTTTTTGCAAAAACCTTCACTAGTTCATCCTGCAAACCTACCCCACACACCTTACTTTTATGGAATTTATTTTAAGTCCTGACATCAACTCAAAGCATCTTAAAATTCCTTTCACAGCAATAACTTCCTCCCACTCAGCTTCACAAAAAATAATAGTATCATCGGCAAACTGCAAGTGTGATAGTTTTAACTCATTTGGTCCTACAGATGCTCCTATAATTAGGCCCTCTTCCTTTGCTCTTTCCATTACAATATTAAGGCCCTCTACTACAATGTTAAAGAGAAAATGTGAAAGTGGATCACCATGCCTAAGGCCTTTCATGGGAGAAAACTCTGAAGTTGGTGATCCATTTACTAACACTGATATTCGAGTTGTGGATATGCAAGTCGTCATCCACCCCACCCATTTCTCGCCAAAACCAAAATTAGTCATCATCGAATACAAGAACTCCTAATTTACGGAGTCATATGCCTTTTCAAAGTTCATCTTTAGGATGAGTCCTTTCTTTTTTGACCTTTTCCACCAATCCACCACTTCGTTGGCAATTAGTACCCTATCTAGAATATGCCTTCCACTTAGAAATGCTGTTTGTACTTCACTAATGATCTTGGGCAGAACTTTCCTCAGCTTTCTTGATAAGACGTTCTAGGCACCCCATTTTTTACTGACCTTAAGACTCAGACATCATCGTATGAGCACGTGGTGATCGCGTATGTTTGTGCTCGTTTCGAGTTTTTGGAGTTTTCGGCTGAGTGTCTTGCCTCCGGGCCTCTGAACTCATTATGTTTTGGCTCAGTTTATGGACCAAGCCTTGTGGACCTTGCCTGGAGGGAGAGAGAGTTCCATAGACCACTTTTTTGTGGTCGTAGACTACTTTTCCTTCTTAAAGGCTAGTTTTCGATTTCCGGAGCCTTCGGCCGAGCGCCTTGTCTTGCTTCCCTTTTGGTTTGGTTTTGAACCAAGCCTTGTTTTCCCTTCCCTGGAGGGAGAGAGAGGCCTTGGAGACCACTTTTTGGTGGTCGTAGGCCACTTTTCCCTCCTGTAGACTAGTTTTCGGTTTCCGGAGACTTCGGTCGCGCGCCTTGTCTCGAGACCGCTTACCATTCTCCTCTTGGCTTGACTTTTGGACCATGCCTTGTTGTCTTGGTCTGGAGGGACAGAGAGGTCTTGGAGACCACTTTTTGTGGTCATAGACCACTTTTCCCTCATGTAGACTAGTTTTCGAGGCTTCCGACTACGCGCCTTGACCCCCGGACTCTTGTCTTGCATCCTTTTTGGTTTGTTTTTGCCACAAACCTTGTTTTTCATGCTTGGAGGGTGGAATGAGGGTTGGAGACCAGTTTCTCTCCCTGAAAACCACTTTTCTACCCCGCCAGCCAGTTTTCTGGTCAGCCAACTAGTCTTAGTGGCCTTTGGACCACCACTTTGCTTTCTTGGTGTAGACCACCTCTCCTCCCTTGCCGACCACTTGGTCTTCTTGAAGACCACTTTAAGTAGTTGGCCGACCAGTGCATGTAGCTAGCCGACCACTTCAAGTGGTTAGCAGCTTTCCTGCATTTTCTGCAGAGTTTGTGGATGCCAGCTGGAGAGCACAGATTGCATCTTCCATACAAGTGTATAGAGGGATTTAACCAAGCTTCTAGCTTCTCCAAGAAGCTTGAAGCTTAGAGTTCTATAAGAGGGAGGCTCTCTCTCCTTTTTCCAGGTTTAGAAAAAATTCATTAGAGATAGCCATATATCCCCCTCTCTATATTCCTCGCTCTCTCTATATTTGTGCCTTAAAGTGTGTTGTTCCTTCACTTTTGCACTACAACTCCTAGCCACACACCATCATCTCTGAGATGGGATTCTTGGAGGTGGTATTTGGGTCATAAAAGCTAGTTTTGGGCTGAAGAAGGTGCTGTTGTTGCAGTGCTTCAAGGGTAACCCCTTTTTTCCCTTTTTAAGCTTTGTTTTGGTTACTCTTTTAGCCATCTTTGCATGCTTTGTTTTGGTCCTACTCTTGAATCTGTTTCTACTCATTCAGACCCTGACACAACTGATAATGAAATTAATAATTTAGCTCAACAATTTCAATCCACTACTCTGAATAAACTTCATTATACTAAACCTAATCCTACAACGCTCACCAAAAATTGGTATTCACGACCTACTCCCCCTAATCTCCAATATGAAGAAAATAATCTTAGTAATCAATTTTCTGTATCTGCTAAAAAATTATACGAATGGAATATTGATGGTCTCAGCGAAGATCAAATACTTCAAAAATTAAATCATTTATCTATAGTTGTAAATAGTTATCTTAGTAACTACCCTGATTATACTCAACCTGAAATTGTTTCCTTAATTACTTCTGGCTTTACTGGTATGCTCAAATCTTGGTGGGAATAATATCTTAATGAAGATCAACGCGAATCAATTTTACATGCTAGTCAAAAAGATGAAAATGATTTACCTATATTTGATGAAACTATTGGCTATTATAAACCCGACGGTATTAATACATTAATTTATACCATAGTCAGACATTTCATAGGTACCCCTACTAATATATATTCTCGCATACATGACCAACTTAGTAACCTTACTTGTCCAACATTAAGTGATTTTACATGGTATAAATATGTATTTACCACCAGAGTTATGTTAAGAGAAGATTGTACTAAATCCTTTTGGAAGGAAAAATTTATTAATGGTTTACCTAGTCTCTTCACTCACAAAATTAGAGATGTCCTTAGTCGACCTACTGGTGTAATTGAATATGATAATTTAACTTATGGTGATATCATTAGTACTATTCAAAAAGAAGGATTAAGAATGTGTATTGATCTTAATCTTAGTCAAAAAGCTGCTAAAGATAAACATAAGGCTAAATACGAATTAGGTAATTTCTGTGAACAATACGGTTTACCTGCTGTAGCACCTTCTCATCGTAAAAAACATAAGTACAATAAACATAAATCATCTTACAAATATTCTTGTAAGTATAAAAAGAATTATTCACCTTCAAAATCCAATGATAAATTCTATACTAAACCCAAAAACAAATATTATAAAAAATCCCATCCAAAATTTAAATCTAATAAAGATATTACTTGTTATAACTGTGGTAAAAAATGTCATTATTCTAACAAATGTAAACAAAAACAAAAATTAAAAGATAAAGTTAATCATCTTCAAATTAATGATGAATCCAAACACCAATTATTTGAAATCTTCCAATTAAACCAATCTGATAATAATTCTTCTTCTGATAATCCTCATACCTCATCTGATTACCATTCACCTAGTGATGATTCTGCTAATAACATTGAATTAGGATGTAATGATATTTGTTGCAAACCCGTTAAACAAATCATTGTCCTTACTAAACAAAATCAAGAAGAAACCGCCCTTATTGAATTAATTGGTCGATTAGATGATCCCGAGTTAAAACAAAAGTATACTGACAAATTAAAATCTTTACTTACTAACAGTGATCATAAACCAAAGCATGATAAACCCATTATTAGTTTATCTAAAACTTTAGAAAGATTTAAACATAAACAAAAAGAAATTACTCTTCAAGATTTACAACATGAAATCAATCAGATCAAACAAACTATTAAAGATTTACAAAATAAAGATACAACTTTAGCGAATGAAATTCTTACATTAACACTTAATAAAAGTCTTGAGAATTTCCAAGAAAACAATGCTGAATCGCCTAATGAATTTGAACATGAATCTGAACATACTAATCTTGATAATCTTTTATTTGATAATCGATCATGTCAATCTCATAATCATGAAGATAAAAGATTAAATCTGATCAATAAAATTCATATTAAAAAATGGTATTCAAAAGTTAAACTCGTTATTGATGATTTTGAATTAAATATCATTGCTCTCATTGATGCTGGTGCTGATCTTAATTGTATTCAAGAAGGTTTACTTCCTACAAAATATTATGAAAAAACAAGTAAAAAATTAACTTCTGCTAATGGTAGTAAAATGCGTATTAAATATAAATTACCTAAAGTCCATATATGTCAACATAATGTCTGTTTCAAAACCTCATTTGTTTTAGTTAGAAATATGACTGATAAAGTTATTTTAGGCACACCATTTATATTCTTATTATATCCATTTACTACATCTAGTGAAGGAATAACAACTCAAGCTTTTGGTCAAACAGTTACTTTTAAATTCTTATCACCACCTGAAGTATTGGAATTAAATCAATTAAAAGACTGTTCTATTTCTCAATCTATTAATCGATTAACTCGTCAATTACGTTTTCTCAAAGAAGAAGTCAATTATAAACGCATTGAACAACATTTAACTTATCCTGTTGTTATATCTCAAATTGAAGAATTTAAATTAAAATTAGAAACAATTGTTTGTTCTACTTTACCAACTGCATTTTGGCATAGGAAAAAACATGTAGTCACTTTACCATAAATTAAAGATTTTAATGAAAGACAAATTCCTACAAAATCTCGACCTATTCAAATGAATCATGACTTAGTCGAAATGTGTAAAAAAGAAATCAATGAACTATTAAAAAATCGAATTATTAGTCATAGTAAATTGCCATGGTCTTGTCCTGCTTTTTATGTTAATAAAAATGCTGAATTAGAACGAGGTGTTCCTCGCTTAGTCATCAATTATAAACCATTAAATAAAGTTTTAGAATGGATTCGCTATCCTATTCCTAATAAAAAAGACTTAATCAAAAGACTTAGTCAAGCTGTTATTTTTAGTAAATTTGATTTAAAAAGTGATTTTTGGCAAATACAAATTCATCTTAAAGATAGATATAAAACTGCATTCACTACACCTTTTGGTCATTATGAATGGAATGTTATACCTTTTGGACTAAAAAATGCACCTAGTGAATTTCAAAATATAATGAATGATATTTTCAATCCATTTAGTCATTTTTCCATAGTTTATATAGATGATATTCTTACTTTTTCAAAATCAATTAGTGAACACTGGAAACATCTTACTGCATTCTTTTATACCATTAAGAGTCATGGTCTAGTCATTTCTGCTCCTAAGATTAAATTTTTTCAAACCAAAGTCAAATTTTTAGGTTATGATATTCACCAGAATACTATTTTACCTATTAGTCGTTCCATTGAATTTGCGTCTAAATTTCCTGATGAAATCTTAGATAAAACTCAGTTACAACGTTTTTTAAGATCACTGAATTATATTGCTGAATTTTATAAAGACCTTAGGAAAACTTGTCAACCTCTGTTTGATCGGTTAAAAGACAATCCTCCTCCTTGGTCTTCTACTCATACTGCTATTGTTAAACAAGTTAAACAATATGTCAAGTCTCTTCCTTGTCTTGGTATTCCTACTGAACATTCATTCAAAATTATTCAAACTGATGCCTCTGATATTGGTTATGGTGGCATCCTTCTCCAGAAAATTACTCCTCAGTCATCTGAACAAATTGTTCGTTATCATTTTGGTGTCTCGAATAAAGCACAAAAGAATTATAGTACTATTAAACAAGAAATTTTATCTACTGTTTTATGTATTAGTAAATTTCAAGATGATATTTTAAATCAAAAATTCTTACTTCGTGTTGATTGCAAATCTGCTAAATATGTTTTAGCAAAAGATGTTCAAAATCTTGCTAGTAAGCAAATTTTTGCTCGTTGGCAATCTATTTTAAGTATTTTTGATTTTGAAATTGAATATATTCCTAGTTGTCAAAATTCAATTCCTGATTTTCTTACCCGAGAATTTGTACAGGGTGGATAGTGAGTGACATGACAATTCCCTCTATTCCTTACCATAAACACCAGATTAAACTCTATAAAACCTTAGTCAAACATACTGTCCGTCGCCTGGCCTTTCTCAAATCAACCCATTTACCTACTAAAAGAGCCCAGTACATACAATTTCATCGAATTCAAGCTCAGAAACAATTACTTGCTCATTATATTAACTGTTTACATGAACATACTGATCAATTAGCTATCCTCAGTGGATGCTAATTTCTCTCCTCTATTTCACAGATGTCTCATCCACGGCCTCCTTCCAAAGCCTTGGTCCCTTCTAGTCAACATTTTGTTCCGCCTCCATTGGAGTTAGTCACCAAATACCATCCTGCTACTGCTGAATTGGTTAACCGTTACCAAATTCTTGGTAACATTCCTAAACCTAGTCATACATCTGCTTTGGCTACTAGTCCTTTTGCTTCATCTAGTCAAGCAGTTACTTCATACCCTCCTAATCCTGTTAAATCAGCCCGATCTGATTATGTTAAATCCACCACTACTAATCTCTTTTTCAAAGAACCTAGTCACCCAAAGAGTCATACTGTTCATGATCTGGTTAAATCTTATTTCCCTCCTGGATGGCATTTTACTCCTCTCCATCCAAAAAAACAATTACTTTCTATAAAGACATCCCGTTCAACCATCAGTCAATTGTGATTAAACCCATTTATGATCGCACTTACACAAGTAAAATTGTGTACCATTCACTCTATATTCATGACTTTGTGTTCTCTAGTTGATTGGGGTTCTCCTTATCAACTACAAGATCTGTCTGGGCATTCAATTCAATACAGTTACTATGATTACATTGATGCTTGGTTCAAAGTCTTCTTGTAGCAAAATGAGTCAAACAGTCATTCTTGGTTTCTTCAATTTGATCAAAAGTTCAAATCCGAGTTACCTACCTGGTTTCTGCAATGGTGGACTCTGTATGGCGCCATTTCAGAAATCTTCCTAACTGTCATTATGGAACAAGTCAATTACTGCTCCACTGTTTTCTCATTCACTCCTCAGTAAAGGAAATTTCCTCCATTGCTTATTTTTATATCCAAATACAAATTCCCTTGGATATTCAAATGGCAATATGGTATTTCTGATGATGTTATTTACCGTCAACACATGGTTAAATGGTGGGATAATTTCAAAATTCCACACATCATTGAAATTGTTCAAACTGAATTCCCAATCAACATACATGCTCCAACTCCTGCTATGGTTAAAGCTCAGCAGATCCCAGCTGCTCCATTAACACAAGGAAGTCAACTTCCTCCAATCAATCTTGGAAGCCCAACATCTAGTTCTTTCAAGCCCAAGTCATCCAAGTCAAAGATTAAGTCCAAGTCAGCAAAACCCATCACTGATTAGCCCAAATCAAAGGAAAAATCCAAGTGCAAGGTTAAGCCTAAATCCAAGTCATCCAAGGATGAGCTTCTCCAAATGGCTCGTCTCCTTATGGCCCAAGCCAAGTTAGATTCGGATAATAGTGATTCAGAAGAAAGTTCAGAAAGTTCACACTCTTCTCAAGGTTCAACTACTCGAAATCCATATGGACCCGAATTTCAATATGCTTAGGATCCATATGCCTAGTCACTTGTTCAACTTATCAACATTGGATTCTATATAGCTATAATTATCAGCTTCAATCAATACCCGTTTTTTAAGAAAAGCTACTTATATATATATATATTGATTCCCTTAGTCACATGCCTCCAAGCAATGAATAGTGAAAAAAGTCAACTTTACTATTCACTATTCATCAAAAAGTCAACATTACTATTCCACATGTATCATGATTTATCCTACCGACAACTTCACCATAGTAAAAGGAAGCCAACAACTTTAGTCACTCACCGAAAGCAACAGACAGCTCCCATGTGCTTTTGATGCTCCTTTCAAGTCAAGATTATTCACTCACAAGGCTAACAGTATTCACTCATAAGGCTAACAGTAGTCTCTTTTGATTATAAAAGGGCCTCTTCAGTCAAGAATAAGCAGAGTTAGAAAAAATTAAGAGTGCTCATTTCTTAAAAAGCTATCTCTGTAATTCTATATTTTAGTTCGAAGAACTGTTTGTTTCATTTCAGTAAACAATTGTAAGTTTTATTATTTATGTTTAGTTAAATATTTAAACTGTTTTATTTTAAACTGTTTTATTTTTATTAGTGCTATTTCCCGCTGTTTCATATATATATATATATATATATAAAAGTTTGTATCAAGTCAAAAATATTTTCCATAATTTATGCAAACTTGTCCCAAAAAGTACATTCCTTGCACCTATATAGGTAATGGCTAGCCATAATTGGCGATTTGAGGGACTTAATTTATTATTTTTTTGGAAAACAAATGTTGGGAATTGTAAAGTATGGTGTATAAAATAGATTTTAGGGTACAAGTGTATATATATAATGGTACTTTTTTGGAGTCAATTTGTTATTTAATAAAAACCTGAGGGCTTTGGGTTTAATTTATGAATTAGAACATTTATTTTAGTGTAGTATTAAATTAAATTAAATTAGGGTTAGAGAGTATAGCGATCCCGGTTTTCCCTTCCCTATTTACTGTATTCCGGACTCGGTTCCGTTGATAGTTGTGGTTGTCTGTATTTTATTTCCGTCCTCTAATGCTTTGGATCAGAGTTTAGAAATGTCTTGGGCGTGTTTCGAACAGGTTGGTTGAGCTTTAGTCCCATTCCTTGTTGCCCAGATTTTTGGTGGTCCGCTCGAGCGGATCCCTTCACGCTCAAGCGGAGTTTGCACACCTTCAGTAGTTTCTGTTTTCTCAAACGATTTGCCAGATTTGGACTCTTTGGTTCAGAATAAGAACCGTGACAATAATCGAGTCCGAACTGTAGTAGCACGAGGCCTCCACGGGCGCGTCTACAGTACTGCAGATGTGTTTTTCACGCTCGAGCGT
The DNA here is from genome assembly GCF_004153795.1 of Camellia sinensis. Taxonomy (NCBI): domain Eukaryota; kingdom Viridiplantae; phylum Streptophyta; class Magnoliopsida; order Ericales; family Theaceae; genus Camellia; species Camellia sinensis. Next base: position 473,709 of record NW_021025614.1, on the reverse strand, counting down.
ATTTCCTTACGCTCGAGCGGGTCGAGCTCGAGCGGACCTTTTTGCGCTTGAGCGGGTGTTCAATGTCTGTAAAATACTGGGAGAGGGTAATCTACGCTCAAGCGGGTTTCTCTTTGCGCTCGAGCGGATGTGTTTTGCAGTGTGTCTTGACGCTCGAGCGGGTATTCTTGCGGTCAAGCGGGTCCAGTTTTTGTGCTTGACACTCGAGCGGACTAGTCGTATATCAGATGGCAGCTGGGTGATTTTAAATCATTTTTCACACCTTCTCTCTCTCTCTTACTTTTCAAAACCTCCATTGGAGAGCACCTCACTATAAAATTCCAACTTCTCTCTAGGGTTTGATCTAGTAGGAGTGATCTTCTATCCTTGGGCCTTTGTAAAAAGTGTGGAGCTTGTTGAGGGCTACATATTGATCCAAAAATATTGGGGTTTGGAGCATTTCGAATTTCTTCATCTTCCTCCTTTGAGCTCCGAATTTGAGGTAGGGATAACTACTCATTTTTATGATCTTTGAATTAAACTTTTAGTCATTTTGATATAATATTGAAGATGGGTGATTTTGGGTGTTAGGGTTTCAAAATGTATAAAGAAGGGTTTTGTATTTTGAGCCAATACATGTGTATTTTGGGTCTTAAAATGATGGTTATTGAAGTTGTTAATAATATTTGGACCTTTGGGTCAATGTTGAGAAAAGGGAGAAAATGCCATGTTTGGGTATATTTGGGTCATTAGTGTAATTAATGACATTTATTATGGGAATATGAAGTTGAGTGGAAGTAATGAAATTAGCTCATTATAAGGTAGAATGGTGGAGTTGGATTCATTAATCACTCACCTTTGAAAATGTTAATAAATTATCTGTTGATATAATTATTGTCTGTTTAGAAATAATTGTTTTGGACTATCGGTGGAGGATAGTCTTGATTGTTGTAGACATTGCATGATGATTTGGCAAATTAAAACTAATCGGTTGTATGTCATTGATTATGATGAATGGAATAATACATCAAATTTGTGTATTGATTGAACATGTATATAATAGATGCTTATATACATTGTGTTATATGGGAGGAGATAGGGGATGTACTCCACGGTTTAAGGGAAGATAGGGGATGGACTCCTAAACCGGATATTGTTTGAGAGGAGATAGGGGATGTACTCCATTGATACAACAAATATGTGTATCTATTGAAGTATTGATACAGCGAATATGTGTATCTGTTGTGAAGTTTGGAAGTGTTTTATGTAGTATTGATACAGCAAATATGTGTATCTATTGTGATGTATGGAAGTATTGTTGATATGAGATGTAATCTCACCCAAATTGTTTGGCTAGGTTTTGAGCCACGGTTATGAATTGAGAATTAGTTACGTAAAGGAAAGAGAAATGAAACATGGACATATGTGTCATGTAATTGAAATGAATTATGAATTGATTTATGTGAGTTAAACATTTATCAAATGCTAATGTTTTAGTTATTACTCATATTATGTTTAGCATATCTCTACTGGGCATTGGCTCACCTTATATAGGACATCATTTTTCAGGTACAGGTGCTATGCCACCTCCAAGGATGTAGCTTGGGAGACTTGAGGCTGTTAGACCCTTTTTGTTGTTTTTGTTGTATAACATGTATATCAAGCCAAGGGCTTATTTTGTGTAGAGTTAGTACTCTCCTTTTGTAACCAAGTGTTGACTTAGAAAGTTGTAAGCCTATAGGGCATTTACTTTTGTTGTCAACATGTAATACCTTTTGTAAGAATACTCTGATGATTGTAATATGAAATCTCTTTTCTTTATCGTAAATATACGATATTATGGATTTATTTCGAGGGCGTTACAAAGAGTCTAATTCGGTCTGGATTCTTATTTCGAATAAAAAGGCTATTTACCGACGAACATGATGAAAACTGGAAATTCTAGGATTTTCGAGTAGTAATTCCATATTTAGGGAGTCAATTGATTAGTATTAGGGAATTAGACTTGATTCCTAAGTTACCAAAATCGATTACGGTTTGCGAGTTTTCAATTGGCGCAAGTATTTTGATCCTAGGGTTAAAATTTCAATTAATTAAGAAACTGTGGGACTTCAAGGAAATAATTTAAAAGTAAGGGACTTTTAAGAAAGTAAAATTTTTAGCGGCCTCACAGACATGACCTTGATTTTTGCCTTGGAATGTAGTAAAGGCGCCATGTCATTAAGATACTCAAAGAAGCTAAACAGGCCATTCCTGTAACACCCCGAATAATACCTTTCACGAAAATTATACGATAATCAATTTTTGAATACCTTAAGCTAAATTAATATAAAATAGTTAAATTGATACTTGGAAAAGAATATTTAATTTTATAATTTTATATGTTAAAATGTAATTGTGTTTAACCAAAAGATGATAATGTAATTATATAGATATTTGGGCCAATAGGGAATTATAGCGAAACGTAGGCAAAGTGGCTGGAGAATTTTGTTACTACCACCTATGGAAGCTAAGGTGTAGAGTAGTGAATCAACACTTGGATAAAGTGTTGAGTCACCTTCCAAGCCTAAGTATAAAAAGGGGATCAGTAGGTAGCAACAGGACTCAATGGAATTGGTAGTAAAAGAAGAGAGCCTCGGGAGATCCGGAAAACTAGGAGATAAAGTAAGAATTAATATTAAGGTGAGTTTTATTATATTTTGAGTTACCCTAACTTGTTTTATGTAAATTATGTTTTGCAAATTATATTAGTTTTTAAACTATATTATTTGTTGAATGAACCCTATTTTCTTAAAAAAGGAAACCCATGGATATAACTATTTATTAAATATATTTTTGAACAATTATTTTGTAAGTACCACCATAGGGGTCCCATTTCAGGCATTTGCTCATATAATCTCACTAAAGAAGGAGCCATTTTCATTGTTACTGTTCCAGCTGTTAAAATTAGGTCTGCTTGTCTAGGACTAGAATTTTGTTACTACCACCTGTGGAAGCTAAGGTGTAGAGTAGTGAATCAAGACTTGGATAAAGTGTTGAGTCACCTTCCAAGCCTAAGTATAAAAAGGGGATCAGTAGGTAGCAACAGGACTCAAAGGAATTGGTAGTAAAAGAAGAGAGCCTCGGGAGATTCGGAAAACTTGGAGATAAAGTAAGAATTAATATTAAGGTGAGTTTTATTATATTTTGAGTTACCCTAACTTGTTTTATGTAAATTATGTTTTGCAAATTATATTAGTTTTTAAACTATATTATTTGTTGAATGAATCCTATTTTCTTAAAAAAGGAAACCCATGGATATAACTATTTATTAAATATATTTTTGAACAATTATTTTGTAAGTACCACCATAGGGGTCCCATGCTGTGGGGACCAAAATAACCATTGGCCCTCTGATTTGTCGCTTTGAATGAACCCTATTTGCTTAAAAAGGGAAACTCATGGATATAACTATTTATTAAATATGTTTTTGAACAATTATTTTGTAAGTACCATGCAGCACTTGTATCCTTTAAAGCTTTTAGGAAGTGTATTTGAATCCTTTATTTTATTTTGGGAATCTTTGGTGTTGTTGTATCTTGGTTTTGAAGGAGTGCAAATCGATTTAAACTTGTTGGGATTGTTCATTTATGCTTGTTTACGTTGAAAAGTTGTTTAGGAATTTAGAAATCTTGTTTTGGGGTTGACACTAATCTTGGTGGTGTCGACACTTGCCTTTTGTTGTTGGCCTCAAGGGTCGACATCGGTCTGGGAAGGGTCGACCCTTATCTATTGCTGAATCTGGAATTGGCTGTTGAAATTTAGGATCGACACCAAGGGTTCCATGGGTCGACCCTTGCCTGCTACACACATTAGTGTCTCAGCTTTTCTTCCTGAAGGGTCAACACCTCTATTTGAAGGATCAACCCCAGTGTGTAATTTTTAGATTTTTGGGTCGATTTGGGCCCTACTTTTGGGGGGTTTTTGACTTTTTCTTTTCATTTGACTTTTGGGGCTATTGTTCTATTAGTTCCTAACCACTATAAATAGGTTCCAAAACACTTTCCTCTCATTACTTTTCCTTCTCTTTTCCTCTCAAACCGTGACTTCTCTATTTTCTCTCTAAACTTAACTTTTTCACACTTAGATTTTCAGATCTACTCACTTAGAGCCATCTTTTCACCGTGGTCCCTAGGGAAAGGTTGTAGATCTTGTCAAGGGCTCTCTATTAATCCGAGTAGTTCGTGGTTTTGTCGCTGGTAATTTTTGGGTTGTCTCATTTTTGCTTCAAGAGGTAGGGATTTTTTGCTCCTCTTCAATACTTCATCTACAGCTAGTTATTATAGCGATCCCGGTTTCCCTTTTCTTTAATTGTTGTATCTGGACTTGGGTTCCGTGGAGTTGGTTGTTGTGTATACCTTGTTTATATCCTTTACTCTTTGTATTTGAGTCTTGGGTTGTGTTGGACAGGTTTGAAACAGGTTGGTTAAACTTAGAAACCAAAACTAGATGCCCACATTTTGGCATGTCCGCTCGTGCGGAGCTTTTGACGCTCGAGCGGGGCCTTTGTTGTAGCTTGTCCGCTTGAGCGGGGGTTTTGGCGCTCGAGCGGGAAAATCAACCATCCAGTATCTCTTTTGTAGTGTTGTACACTCGAGCGGCGGTTTGGACGCTCGAGCGAGAGTTTGTGTGTGATGCTCGAGCGGGGACCTGGTTCTGCAAAAGTACTGGGAGTGCGTATCCGCCGCTCGAGCGGGAGTTTGGACGCTCCAGCGGGAGTCTGTGAGTGACGCTCGAGCGGGGCGACGGGGTTAAGTCTCTGAGATCTGGGTTTTTGAATAACTTTTTCACATCCATTTCTCTCTCTTACTTTTCCAAAACTCCATTGTTGAGCCTCTCTCTCTAGAACCTTGCCTTCTCGCTAGGTATTCATCTAGTAAGAGTTGTTTCCAAACCTTTGGCCTTTACAAAAAAGTTGTTGATCGTCGAGGGCTATCTTTTGATCCAAGAATCTCGAGATATGGAGCTTTTCCGTTTTCTTCATCTTCTTCGTTGGGTGTCAACTTTTGAGGTAGGGATTCCTACTCACTCTTATGGTCTTTGACATAGATTTTTGGTTGTTTTGATAAACAGTTGAAGTTGGGTAATTTTGGGACTTAGGGTTTCAAAATGTTTAAAGTGGGTTTTGTTATTTTGATTCTAAGATGTGTATTGTGGGTTTCAAAATAATGATATTGTTGTTGGTTGTTGATATATAGACCATTGGGTCAATATTGGGAAATGGGGTAGAAAACCCTAATTGGTTGTATAAATTAATTGGTATGATTAATTTGGGAAAATTGTGGTTATATGGAAATGAGCTAGAAATAATGAAATTGGCTCATTATATAGTAGAATAGTGGAGTTGAATTTATTAATCGCTTACTCTTGAAAACATTGATATTTTATCTGTTGGAGCTTTTATTATCTGTTTAGAAATAATTGCTTGGGTTACCGGTAAAGGGTAGTTTTGATTGTTGTAGACAATGCATGATGATTAGGCAAACTAAAACTAATCAATTGGATATGTCATAGAGTATGACGGTTGATAGAATACATTAACGTTATGTATTGATTGATTGTGTATATGACCTTTGTATATATACGTTGTGTATGTGGGAGGAGATAGGGGATGTACTCCACGATTTAGGGGAAGATAGGGGATGGACCTCTAAACCGGATGTTGTTTGGGAGGAGATAGGGGATGGACTCCACTGATACAGCTCATATGCTTGTGATGATAACCATATGCTTATCTATGGAAGTGTTGATATAGCTCATATGCTTATCTGTTGAAGTGTGGATACAGCTCATATGCTTATCTGTTGGAATGTTGGTATAGCTTGTATGCCTATCTATCGAGGAGTTGATATAGCTAGTGTGCTTATCTATTGTGAAATGGGAAATGTTTAATATGAATTACTATTAAATTGTTGGCCAGGTTCTGAGCCACAGTCATGAATTGAGAATGTGATAAGAAATGGAAAAATGAAAGGAAACATGGACACAATTGTCATGCAATGAAAATGGTGTATGAATTGGCTTATGTGAGTCAAACATTTATCAATTGCTAATGTCTTAGTTATTGCTCATACTGTGTTTAGCATATTTCTACTAGGCGTTGGCTCACCCTATATAGGACATTATTTTCAGGTACAGGTAGTATGCCACCACCAAGGACATAGCTTGGATGATGATGAGAGTTGAGGACTCTTTTTGGTTTATTTTGTTTGTATTGCATGTGTATCAAGCCGAAGGCTTATTTTGTATAGAGTTAGTACGCTTCTTTTGTGTAACCAAGTGTTGACTTGGAAAGCTATAAGCCCGTAGGGCATTTGCTTTTGTTGTTAACATGTAATACTATTGTAAGAACTACTCTGATGAATAGAAATGGTTGATTTCCTTTATATAAATGCATGTCTAAAGTGATGGGTTTTATGTATTTTTTTTGAGGGCGTTACAACTTGGTATCAGAGCGTACCGGGTTCAAATACTTTAGGTACGTGGGAAGTGATTAGGATCACAATGGATTTGTCTCGCTTGGTTAGAGACTTAGATGTAGTGTTATGTGCTTATGTGATAACATGTTTATGTGACTATTTGGGTATGGGATTTAATTTCTAGGATGTTGATTGGATCCTTGGGTTTCTGTGAGTCTTGTTGGAAAAGTACTTGATCAATGCTGTTTCTAACTAGAACTCTAGTAACGCCTCGGGACTGTCATTATCCGGAAACGAAATTTGTAAGTGCTTATGTGTTTATGTTCTTACGTGGAATGAATTACACTAGTCTATGCATTAGGACATGAGTGTTATAGCTTCGGTACATTTGTGAATGTGCTAATAGTCTTGGTTACCTTTATTAGGATGTCAGGACGAGGACGTGGTAGGCGTGGCAGGCGTGGTAGGCAGGAGATGCCTTTACCGGATGACATTCCGGCACAGCAGGAGGGATTCGGTCAGGCCAATGTGGCCGAGCCAACGAGTTAGCACGCTATGAGTGCCTTGGCTCGAGAAATAGCAGGAGCTTTGGGTATTCTCAGAGCTGGGAATCAGGTTCAGGCCCACGTTGCTGAGGCAAGGCCTTCCTTCTTGAAAAGGGAGTTCTTCCGGTCTAACCTGGACGAATTTGTTAGGGATCCGAAGGAGCCACTTAAGGCTGACCAGTGGTTAGAACAAATGGACAAGAAGTTCGAGATGCTTGGCATCGAGGACGGGGCTTTAAAGGTGACATCGACATCCTTCCAACTGAAGGGAGATACGGGTCAAAGGTGGAAGTACGAGAAGGGCAGTGTCGATGGTGCATGGGAGGTCTTTGTGAATGCCTTCCAGGAGAAGTTTTTATCTTCAACTGCTAGGGAGAAGTTGAGGGATCAATTTTGCCAACTTAAACAACAGGGTTTGTCTATGGCTGAGTTTGAGGCTACTTTTACTTAGTCTGTCCAGGTTTGCACCTGAACTTGTGGCGTCCGAGGAACCGTTGCTTTGAGTTTGAGCGAAAGTTAAGGCGTGGACTCAAGTTGAGGGTTAGAGGGTCTTTTATCCGAGAGTATAGGCGTTTGGTGGATGCTGCAGCTCATACAGAGATTATGATGCAGGAGGAGGATGAAGGGCAGAGAGGCTCCAAGAGGAGCCAAGATGGTCAGGGTGATGGTAGAAGGCAGAGGGGTTCTCACCCTCAACAGTCTCAGGGTGATTTGGCTAGATCGACCTTTCCAGTACCAAGTGCAGGCTCTGGGAGGGGTAATCAGGGAGGTTTGACTTGTTTCACATGTGGCCAGCTGGGTCACGAGTCTACAGTTTACCCGCAGAAGGGAGGGGGTCAGCGAGCTGCTTCTTCTTCAGCTAGACCTCAGGGCCAGAGTCAGGGTAGGGGCCAGCCTTTGTCTTGCTATTAGTGTGGTCAGCCCGGGCACCTGAAGAGGTATTGCCCACAGTTGAGTGCCACTTCGGGAGCGTGTGGTTCTAGGCAGCCGCAGAGTTATCAGCCAGCTCAGTCTGTACAGGCCTTGAGGGCTAATCCGAGAGCTTCGTCGTCCCAGTCTGTGTAGCAGTCTTTTGCTCCTAGAGGTGAGCAGGTAGATCAGGGGCCTATAGGGCGCGTGTATGCTGTTACTGCGTAGGACCTAGTATCGGCTCCATCAGTTGTGAGAGGTACCTTTCTGTTTTGCAACTCGGTTGCTAGTGTATTGATTGATACAGGTGTGTCACATTCTTTTGTATCTGCTGTATTTGCATCTGTGTTGGAGTTGGAGTTGGCACTGTTAGCATCTCCTATTTGTGTAGTATCACCTGTTGGGGGTGAATTGATTTTGAAACACGGATGTAGAGGTTGTGATATAGAGGTCGCCGACCGTAGGCTTCCTTTTCCCTTTGTTGTTATGCCCATGAAGGGTTTTGATGTTATTTTGGGTATGGATTGGTTATCATCATACCGGGCTGTTATTGATTGCTACCGCCAGAGGGTCACAGTTTGTACCTTGAGCGGGGAGTGTTTCCATTTCTTGGGGGATCGGGTTGGTAGTGTGTTGCCACCGATGTATGATCCGCGAGGGCGGAGTGAGCTTAGTGGTCTACTTGCTAGCTTTGCGAGTGGTGAGTGTGATGAAACCCCGATTGTATTGCCAAGGGTGGTTTGTGAGTATTCGGATATTTTTCCCGAGGATCTCGTTAGTTTTCCACCTCACCGAGAGATAGAGTTTTCTATTGATTTAGTGCCCGGCACGGCACCGATTTCTATGGCACCTTATCGTTTTGCCCCAGCCGAGTTGAGTGAGTTGAAGATTCAGCTCCAGGAATTGCTAGATAAGGGTTTTGTTCGCCTTAGTGTTTCACCGTGGGGAGCACTGGCCCTCTTTTCTAAAAAGAAAGATAGTGCCTTGAGACTTTGTATCAACTACCGAAAGTTGAATCGGGCTACGGTTAAGAATAAGTGCCCTATGCCCCGTATAAATGATTTGTTTGACCAGTTGAAGGGTTCCCATTGTTTCTCTAAGATAGATTTGAGATCGGGTTACCACCAGTTGAGGGCCAGGGAGGAGGATATTCCAAAGACGGCATTCCGTACGCGGTATGGCCATTATGAGTTTCTGGTGATGCCATTTGGGCTTACCAATGCACCGGCAGTCTTTATGGACTTAATGAACCGGATATTCCCGGAATTCTTAGATTGCTTTGTGGTCATTTTCGTGGACGACATTCTCATCTATTCTCTTTCTGAGGAGGAGCACACGAGTGGTTGGAACAGATGGAGAGGATGTTCGGGATACTTGGCATCGAGGACGGGGCTTTAAAGGTGACCTTGGCATCCTTCCAACTGAAAGGAGATGCGGGTCAATGGAGGAAGTACGAGAAGGGCAGTGTTGGGGGTGCATGGGAGGCTTTTGTGAATACCTTCTAGGAGAAGTTTTTATCTTCAGCTGCTAGGGAGAAGCTGAGGGAGCAGTTTTGCCAGCTTAAACAGCAGGGCTTGTCAGTGGCCGAGTTTGAGGCTACTTTTACCAGTCTGCAACAACGCAGAACAAGGCCGCAGCCTCAACAGATTCGCCCAGAAGCAAATCAAACTCGCCAAGTGCACCCAACATCTCCCACTCCCGGATGGCTATATAAGCTACATCACTAAGATTTCCTACTAAGGGCATCAGCCATAATATTGGCCTTTCCTGGGTGATAGTGCAGCTCAAAATCATAGTCCTCAATGAACTCCATCCACCTTCTCTGCCTCAAATTCAAGCCTCTCTGTGTAAACAGATACTTCAAACTCTTATGGTCCGAGAACACCTCGAACCTCTCACCATAAAGGTAGTGCCTCCAAATCTTCAAGGCAAAGATTACTGCTGCTAACTCTAGGTCATGTGTAGGGTAATTCTTCTCGTGTACTTTCAACTGACGTGAGCCATAAGCTACCACTTTCCCCTCTTGTATCAACACACAATCCAAACCCTCTCGTGAGGCATCACAATAAACCGCATAACCAACCCTCTCTCCGGAATAATCAATACTGGAGCGGTGATCAATCTGACTTCAATTCTTGGAACGACTTTTCACATGTCTCACCCACACAAACTTGACCCTTTTCCGCGTCAATCTAGTCAACGGCGAAGCTAGCCTGGAAAAATCTTTCACAAACCAGCGGTAATACCCAGCTAATCCTAGAAAACTGCAGATTTCAAAAGCACTCTTAGGCTGTGCCCAATCTTGCACTGCCTCAACCTTGGATGTATCAACCGACACCCCTTCCCCGGATACCACATGGCCTAAGAACTTGACCTCTCCTAGCCAGAAACCACACTTCCCAAACTTGGCATACAGCCTATGGGCTCTATGCAACTCAAGCACCACTCTCAAGTGTTCCTCGTGCTCTCTCCTCAGAAGGCGAATAGATAAGAATGTCGTCCACGAAAATGACCACAAAGCGATCTAGGAATTCCCGGAAGATCCGGTTCATCAAGTCCATAAAGACTGCCGGTGCATGTAAGCCCAAATGCATCACCAGAAACTCATAATGGCCATACCGCGTACGGAATGCCGTCTTTGGATATCCTCCTCCCTGGCCTCAACTGGTGGTAACCCGATCTCAAATCTATCTTAGAGAAACAATGGGAACCCTTCAACTGTGTCAAACAAATCATTATACGGGGCAATAGGGCACTTATTCTTAACCGTGCCCGATTCAACTTTCGGTAGTTGATACAAAGTCTCAAGGCACTATCTTTCTTTTTAGAAAAGAGGGCCAGTGCTCCCCACGGTGAAACACTAAGGCGAACAAAACCCTTATCTAGCAATTCCTGGAGCTAGATCTTCAACTCACTCAACTCGGCTGGGGCAAAACGATAAGTGCCATAGAAATCGGTGCCGTGCCGGGCACTAAATCAATGAAAAACTCTATCTCTCGGTGAGGGGAAAACTAACGAGATCCTCGGGAAAAATATCCGAATACTCACAAACCACCCTTGGCAATACAATCGGGGTTTCATCACACTCACCACTCGCAAAGCTAGCAAGTAGACACTAAGCTCACTCCGCCCTCGCGGATCATACATCGGTGGCAACACACTACCAACCCGATCCCCCAAGAAATGGAAACACTCCCGCTCAAGTACAAACTGTGACCCTCTGGCGTAGCAATCAATAACAGCCCGGTATGATGATAACCAATCCATACCCAAAATAACATCAAAACCCTTCATGGGCATAACAACAAAGGGAAAAGGAAGCCTACGGTCGGCGACCTCTATATCACAACCTCTACATCCGTGTTTCAAAATCATCAACCCCCAACAGGTGATACTACACAAATAGGAGATGCAACAGTGCCAACTCCAACTCCAACACAGATGCAAATACAGCAGATACAAAAAGAATGTGACACACCTGTATCAATCAATACACTAGCAACCTGAGTTGCAAAACAGAAAGGTACCTCTCACAACTGATGGAGCCGATACTAGGTCCTACGCAGTAACAAGCATACACGCGCCCTATAGGCCCCTGATCTACCTCTCCACCTCTAGGAGCAAAAGACTGCTACACAGACTGGGACGACGAAGCTCTCGGATTAGCCCTCAAGGCCTGTACAGACTGAGCTGGCTGATAACTCTGCGGCTGCCTAGAACCACACGCTCCGAAGTGGCACTCAACTGTGGGCAATACCTCTTCAGGTGCCCGGGCTGACCACACTAATAGCAAAGACAAAGGCTGGCCCCTACCCTGACTCTGGCCCTGAGGTCTAGCTGAAGAAGAAGCAGCTCGCTGACCCCTCCCTTCTGCGGGTAAACTGTAGACTCGTGACCCAGCTGGCCACATGTGAAACAAGTCAAACCTCCCTGATTACCCCTCCAGAGCCTGCACTTGGTTACTGGAAAGGTCGATCTAGCCAAATCACCCTGAGACTGTTGAGGGTGAGAACCCCTCTGCTTCTACATCACCCTGACCATCTTGGCTCCTCTTGAGCCTCTCTGCCCTTCATCCTCCTCCTGCATCATAATCTCTGTATGAGCTGCAGCATCACAAACGCCTATACTCTCGGATAAAAGACCCTCTAACCCTCAACTTGAGTCCACGCCTTAACTTTCGCTCAAACTCAAGCAACGGTTCCTCGGACGCCACAAGTTCAGGTGCAAACCTGGACAGACTAAGTAAAAGTAGCCTCAAACTCAGCCATAGACAAACCCTGTTGTTTAAGTTGGCAAATTGATCCCTCAACTTCTCCCTAGCAGTTGAAGATAAAAACTTCTCCTGGAAGGCATTCACAAAGACCTCCCATCCACACGGACACTGCCCTTCTCGTACTTCCACCTTTGACCCGTATCTCCCTTCAGTTGGAAGGATGTCGATGTCACCTTTAAAGCCCCGTCCTCGATGCCAAGCATCTCGAACATTCTTGTCCATTTGTTTTAACCACGGGTCAGCCTTAAGTGGCTCCTTCGGATCCCTAACAAAATTCCGTCCAGGTAGACCTGCGGATAAGAGAAAGCTCCTATATATACAAGAAGGAAGGTCTTACTTGCGCGCTCAGCACGAAACGATGCATCTCGTGGATAAAAAACCTCTGGACTGTCACCAGCTCGTAGAAGTTTCTATACTGATCCCTATATAGCTACCTGCAGTTATATTTCTTCGACACAAGAGTGTGACGACGGATTCATCAAGCGATGCTTGTAAAACTCGTTTGAGGCACTATCCTAGGGCCAACTTCTCAGACCTCGATTCCCCCTGGCCACAATGGTACCCACTAGAGACCGAATTCCCGCTCACTTGCTTTGCGCCGTAATGTGTCACCGTCCTTTTCGGATAATTAGGCGCCAATACTTCCATGTCCTTGTAACATCGCCCTGCTCACGAGCGGGTTCAACATAATCCACTCAATGAATCCTTCGTAACCGTAGACATCCTGGGCCTTTCAAAGAGAAAATAAATTTCAAATAAGATAATGGAGACTAATGTATACCAGAACAGATTATCACAATATCACAAATAATTGTACCTGTAAGCGCGGTGATACCTACCAACCATGACAATGTCATGCGCATCCAATTCGAGTATTACTAGTTGCTCAATTCATTGAATGTTAGTAAAGGCGCCATTGTCATTAAGATACTCAAAGAAGCTAAACAGGCCTTTCCTGTACACAGCTAACAACGCAACCGAGAATTAAATAAACACTCCCTATTAATCCAATCGAGCAAAATTTCGTTTCCGGATATTATGACAGCTAGATCCTCCAAGTATTTGTCATACCTTCAAGCTAGTTACTAAGTATTCATATAGTTTAAGAAAATAGACAGCAATGATACAAGAATTATGCTATTTCCATAGGCAAAAAAGAAACTACTTACATAACAAGTAAAATCCCATAAGGACTCCCTAATCTAAATCATCGCTAGAAAATATAAATTACATCCGGATTACCAACAAATTTATGTCATACAAACCAAACATGTTATCACATAAGCAGCATTAACACTACAATGCTGGAAGTCTTAAACTATAACAAGCTGAGACAAAATATTCACATTATGGTGATACTCTTATATCGACTCCACCTATACAGTACCGTAAAAAGATATTTTAAGAGACCGGATCGGCTCCTAGAATACCAGACGGTGAACGCCCTCAAAAAAAATAGCATAAGAGAAACCCATCACTTTAGTATCTATTGCAATTTATACCATAACACACAAAACGCAAATATCATGACCATTGGTCATAAGTGTCCTATCAAAGGAGGTTAGTTCTTACGTAAAGATGATGTAAGTATGTACATGTTAACATCAAAAGGCAAATAAGCGCCTACAGGTCTTTATAAGCTTCCAAGTTCGAACAACTTATAGATTACGACATAAAGGAGAGGCTGCATACCTCTACACTCGCTAATACAAAAATAAGCCAATTACAAAGGCTTGGAGTAACATCAGTTATGCAATACAACAAAATTATAAGACCCAAGAACTAACACGATGCGTCAAACATCTCGTAGTATCATACGATCCAAAAGAGACTCACCTCTCTGTGCGCTGGTGGTGAGCATACCCAGCTACCATGCTACCATGAAAAAATAAGGAGTGTAACGACATATTATTAAAAGTTAGAGCCAACGCCTAGAGTAATGAAATAATAAGTTACTAAGAGCATGAGTAGTTATGAGACTATATAATCTAAGATCATAGCAATTTATTAGAATGTGTGCTATAACTCCTTCAACAATACATCCATATTTATTCATTTAAACCATTGTATTTTCACATTACTTTATAGACCCACGTGTGTCGAGAATTCAATTTCATTTTAATCCATTTTAACTTTATCAATAATTATCCTATACATTATTAATATCTGGTAACAAGGCTCAGGATACAGCTAGGACCACCCACCACTTATATTATGATGATCTATTACTCAAAAATAAACGTATATACACCAGATATCCTCACTTTATACTTAGATAAACATACTTAGTAGTGTTGAGTGCAACTATAACTATCTTCTAAACAGTTAAATAATGCAATACAATTTATCCACATTTGTATACAACACAGATATTAAGTCTTTTAGTTATGACATACAGTATTACACAACACATCTCCATAGGAGGATAAGCAGTATTGCGCTGTCATCGAACCACTTTCCGGATAGGAGCTAGAGACACATAAAAAGATAATACTCCAAACCATTTGGCTTAACCTCTTAAACGCATTAATTGCAGTTCGCGTGTTTTATCGAAGTGGAGATTCGCATATACCCTCATTTGTCTACTTATCAAATCAGCGTGCGACACAACTACCAAACATACCGTTTAGAGTCCATCCCCTATTCTTCCCTGCGGATACAACTGTTAGAGAGCTACTATTCTCTCCATTGATCTAACACTTATGCCACTATTCTCATCAGCAAGACCACAGTATATATACTCACATATGGTACATTTATACAGTCAATACTATGCAATACGATACACCTGTAGTCTAAAGATCTATTAAGATACTAGTGTCAACCGTCAGATTTTACTTCGGAATGACTTATTTCTTATTTATCCAATTGTGTGATAAGTTATTTAGTTCTTTGTCTTAATCAGTCATGCATGTGTTCTACTAAAACAATGACTCATTATGGACTTATCTCAAGGAGTTCCGAGCCAGAATTACCCCGAAATGTCAAATTATTAATCTCGTAATATACAGGATGATGAAATATCAGCTTTCCTAACGACGTATTAAACGAGATTAGACAAGTTTTGTTCAAAGACGGTGAAGCAGTTATAGTTTAATAAATCCTCAACTTGCCTACTTCTGGATTCGTGACTGTATATGTACAATGAGCCTAACATATCTTTCAGTGTGATTTCTGTCGACAACTTGACACCTTTCGTATATCCAGGTCCTCAACCAGAGCGAATGTTCGTAGCACTCATTAAGTCTCATGGAGACCAAGAGTGAATCTACCTATACTAAATCATATATAGTGCGTGTGATATCTGTCATACTGCCGACTGGTTGAAATTAGGATCGACACCAAGGGTCATGGTTCTCACCATCTTGAGCTTGCCCCAATACATGGCATTCCAATATAGTGTCATCAAACAGAGCCTTACTATCTACAACCATCTAGTCAAAGTTGCATTCTTCAGACCCTCAAAAATTCCTCACAGATAATAGGCAACATCTACATCTCACAGAGAGTCAATAAACATAATATATTCTCACAGAGCATTTTAAAGGGCGATTTTCGAAACCAATGTTGCCCAAAATTACCGCGAGACCTCCAACACTTTGTGTTATCGAAAACAACGTCTTAATAATGAGTGCTTTTTCATTGTCATCAAAGTGTTACCAGACTTTTAAGAGTGAGTAGGCTAATCCCTACCTCAAAAGTTGGTATACCCAATTATAGTTCCACGAAAACCGAAGATGACATGAAAATACGAAAAAAAAGTACGCGTTCCCACATTACTCTACCGATGATTCTTCTTGCGATCACATCAAGATAGCCCTCTGACGCTTTATCACACTAACTTTTTTGTAAAGCCAAAAGGTTTGGAAACAATCTTACTTAGCAGTTACTAACCTTAGCGAGATATTCCGGCTAAACGGTCTCTATAGAGAGAGAGGACCCTCAAACAATGGGAAGTTTGCTTACATCTAAGGTTATATACTCGATCAGCATGAAATGAGATTGTGTAACTTTGTTCACACAAATAGTATCCAAAGAATTCATACATACCACCACTGATGCTCAGGAACACACATTAACTCCTCGTCTCCCCTCGAGACGCCGTGTCACTTCACACGCACAGGGTCCCAGCTGAGGAGCTGTCACAATACATCTGCCCAGACGGGCTCCTGCATGCAGCGTGTATACTGCACTCCCAGGATACGTTTTAGCGTAGTCAATAGGCTCTAGGTCGTCGCTGGTTAATTTTGGAGTGTGGTCTCATTTTGCCTTCAAGAGGGGTAGGGAATGTTTTTGCTGCCTCTTCAGATACTTTGCATCTAAGGCTAGTTATTTATAAGCCGATCCCCGGGGGTTCTCCTTTTCTTTAAATGTGTATTTTGACTTGGAGGTGGCGTCCGGTGAGAGGGGTGTGTTGTTGTGTGTATGACTTTGTTAATTCCTTACTCTTTGTATTGAGGTCTGGGTTGTGCCCCGCTCGAGCATCATCATTCAGCAAACTCTCGCTCAGAGCCAGAGTGCCATATATCCGTCTCGACATCGAGGTAGTACGAACATCTATCAGAGAGATGACATACTAACTAGTAAAAGCGAGAAACTAATGCCCACATTTTTGCATGTACCGCTCAGTGCGGAGCTTTTGGCCAGAAAGGCAAACGACGCTCAGAGCGGCCTTGTTTGTAGCTTGTCCGCTTGAGGGGGTTTTGGCGCTCAGCGGGAAAATCAACCATCCAGCATGCTCTTTGGTAGTAACACGCCAGCTTAGTTGTTTACACTCGTAGAGACAGAAGCGAGGGCGGTTGGAGACGCTCGAGGCTCTGAGGAAGAGAACGAGATGGCGATGAGGTGGCGCGGATAGCCGAGGAGTGTCGTGTGATGGTAATGATGTTGTGTGTGTGCTTTGACGCTGTTAGTTTGTTTGATGCCTCGAGCGGTGGCGAGGACCGGTTTCTGACAGAAAGTACTGGGAGGCTGCGTAATCGGAGACCGCGCGAGCGGGAGTTGTGGACCGCTTCAGCGGGGAGGGAGTCGAGTGAACGCCTGCGGGCGACGGTAACAGTCCTATCGAAAAATGCATTTCAATAGTGGGCAATTATGGGGCTATATGGGAGACTTAGCGGAAGGCCGTCGTCTGTTGTGCCGGCGGCCCTGTGCGGAGCGTTGTAGATCGAATCACTGGGGGATGGCCGCGGGAGGGCTGGTTTTTGTAAGGCGCGATGGTTGATTTTCCCGCTCGAGCGCCAAAACCCCCGCTCAGCGGACAAGCTACAACAAAGGCCCCGCTCGAGCGTCAAAAGCTCCGCACGAGCGGACAGCCAAAATGTGGGCATCTAGTTTTGGTTTCTAAGTTTAACCAACCTGTTTCAAACCTGTCCCAAACAACCCAAACTCAAATACAAAGAGTAAAGGATATAAACAAGGTATACACAACAACCAACTCCACGGAACCCAAGTCCAGATACAACAATTAAAAGAAGGGAAACCGGGATCGCTATAATTACTAGCTGTAGATGAAGTATTGAAGAGGAGCAAAAAAATCCCTACCTCTTGAAGCAAAAAGAGACAACCCAAAAATTACCAGCGACAAAACCACGAACTACTCGGATTAATAGAGAGCCCTTGACAAGATCTACAACTTTCCTAGGGACCACGGTGAAAAGATGGCTCTAAGTGAGTAGATCTGAAAATCTAAGTGTGAAAAAGTTAAGTTTAGAGAGAAAATAGAGAAGTCACGGTTTGAGGGAAAGAGAAGGAAAAGTAATGAGAGGAAAGTGTTTTGGAACCTATTTATAGTGGTAGGAACTAATAGAACAATAGCCCCAAAGTCAAATGAAAAAAAAAGTCAAAAAACCCCCAAAAGTAGGGCCCAAATCGACCCAAAAATCTAAAAATTACACACTGGGGTCGATCCTTCAAATAGAGGTGTTGACCTTCAGGAAGAAAAGTGAGACACTAATGTGTGTAGCAGGCAAGGGTCGACCCATGGAACCCTTGGTGTCGATCCTAAATTTCAACAGCCAATTCCAGATTCAACAAATAGATAAGGGTCGACCCTTCCCAACCGATGTCGACCCTTGAGGCCAACAACAAAAGGCAAGTGTCGGACACACCAAGATTAGTGTCAACCCCAAACAAGATTTCTAAATTCCTTAAACAACTTTTCAACAGTAAACAAGCATAAAGTGAACAATCCCAACAAGTTTAAATCGATTTGCACTCCTCCAAAACCAAGATACAACAACACCAAAGATTCCCAAAATAAAATAAAGGATTCAAATACACTTTCCTAAAGCTTTTAAAGGATACAAGTGCTGCATGGTACTTACAAAATAATTGTTCAAAAACATATTTAATAAATAGTTATATCCATGAGTTTACTTTTTAAGCAAATAGGGTTCATTTCAAAGCGACAAATCAGAGGCCAATGGTTATTTTGGTCCCCACAGCATGGGACCCCTATGGTGGTACTTTACAAAATAATTGTTCAAAAATATATTTAATAAATAGTTATATCCATGGGTTTCCTTTTTTAAGAAAATAGGGTTCATTCAACAAATAATATAGTTTAAAACTAATATAATTTTGCAAAACATAATTTACATAAAATAGTTAGGGTAACTCAAAATATATAAAACTCACCTTAATATTAATTCTTACTTTATCTCCAGTTTTCCGGTCTCCCGGCTCTCTTCTTTTACTACCAATTCCTTGAGTCCTGTTGCTACCTACTGATCCCCTTTTATTACTTAGGCTTGGAAGGTGACTCAACACTTTATCCAAGTCGTTGATTCACTACTCTTACACCTTAGCTTCCATAGGTTGGTAGTAACAAAATTCTCCAGCCACTTTGCCTACGTTCGCTTATAATTCCCTATTGGCCCAAATATCTATATAATTACATATTCATCTTTTGGTTAACACAATTACATTTTAACATATAAAATTATAAAATTAAATATTTCTTTTCCAAGTATCAATTAACTATTTTATATTAATTTAGCTTAAGGTATTCAAAAATTGATTATCGTTATAATTTTCGTGAAAGGTATTATTCGGGGTGTACAGGAATGGCCTGTTTAGCTTCTTTGAGTATCTTAATGACCATGGCGCCTTTACTACATTCCAAGGCAAAAATCAAGGTCATGTCTGTGAGGCCCGCTAAAAATTTTACTTTCTTAAAAGTCCCTTACTTTTAAAATTATTCCTTGAAGTCCCCAGTTTCTTTAATTAATTGAAATTTTAACCCAGGATCAAAATTACTGCGCCAATTGAAAACTCGCAAACCGTAATCGATTTTGGTAACTTGGAATCAAGTCTAATTCCCTAAATACTAATCAATTGACTCCCTAATATGGATTACACTCGAAAATTCCTAGAATTTCCAGTTTTTCATCATTTCGTCGGTTAAATAGCCTTTTTATTCAAGAATAAGAATCCAGGACCGAATTAGACTCTTTGTTAACGCCTCGAAATAAATCCATAATATCGTATATTTACGATAAAGAAAAAGAGATTTCATATTACAATCATCAGAGTATTCTTACAAAAGGTATACATGTTGACAACAAAAGTAAATGTCCCTATAGGCTTACAACTTTCAAGTCAAACACTTGTTACAAAAGGAGAGTACTAACTCTACACAAAATAAGCCCTTGGCTTGATATACATGTATACAACAAAAAACACAAAAGGGTCTAACAGCCTCAAGTCTCCCAAGCTACATCCTTGGAGGTGGCATAGCACCTGTGTACCTGAAAAATGATGTGTCCTGATATAAGGTGAGCCAATCGCCCAGTAGAGATATGGCTAAACATAATATGGAGTTAATAACTAAAACATTAGCATTTGATATAATGTTTTAACTCACATAAATCAATTCATAATTCATTTCAATACATGACACTCATTATGTCCATGTTTTCATTTCTCTTCCTTTACGTAACTAATTCTCAATTCATAACCGTGGCTCAAAACCTGGCCAACAATTTGGGTGAGATTACATCTCATATTCAAACAATACTTCCATACATCACAATAGATACCACATATTTGCTGTATCAATACTACATTTAAAAGCACTCCAAACTTTCACAACAGATACAATATTCGCTGTATCAATACTTCAATAGATACACATATTTGCTGTATTCAATGGAGTACATCCCATCCCCTCAACAAATTCCGGTTAGGAGTCCATCCCCTATCTTCCCCTTAAACCGTGGAGTACATCCCTATCTCGCTCCCATATAACACAATGTATATAAGCATCTATTATATTACATGTCAATCAATACACAAATTGAGTATTATTCCATTCATATAATCAATGACATACAAACGATTAGTTATATGCCAAATCATCATGCAATGTCTACAACAATCAAGACTATCCTCCACCAATAGCCCAAAACAATTATTTCTAAACAGACAATAATTATATCAACAGATAATTTATTACATTTTCAAAGGTGGAGTGATTAATGAATCCAACTCCACCATTCTTACCTTATAATGAGCTAATTCATATTCCATCACGTTCATAAACCCTCAATAAATTCATTAATTACACTAATGACCCAAATATACCCAAACATGGCATTTTCTCCCTTTTCTCAACATTGACCCAAAGGTCCAAATATTATTAACAACTTCAATAACCATTCATTTAAGACCCAAAATACACATGTATGGCTCAAAATACCAAAACCCTTCTTTATACATTTGAAAACCCTAACACCCAAAATCAACCCATCTTTCATATTAACAAATGACTAAAAGTTTAAGTCAAAGATCTATAAAAATGAGTAGTTATCCCTACCTCAAATTCGGAGCTCAAAGGAGGAAGATGAAGAAATTCGAAATGCTCCAAACCCCAATATTTTTGGATCAATATTGTAGCCCTCAACAAGCTCCACACTTTTTACCAAAGGCCAAGGATAGAGATCACCCTACTAGATCAAAACCCTAGACGGAGAAGTTTGAATGTTTATAGTGAGGATTGCTCCTCCAATGGAGGTTTTGAAAAGTAAGGAGGAGAGAGAGAGGAGGAGAGGGGTGTGAAAAATGATTAAATCAGCCCAGCTGCCATCTAGTATACGACTAGTCCAGCATCGAGGTGTTCAAGCACAAAAACTGGACCCGCTGACCGCAAGAAATACCTGCTCAGCGGCAAGACACCTCGCAAAACACATCCGACTCGAGCGCAAGAGAAACCCGCTTGAGACTGTAGATTACCCTCTTTCGTATCGCGCTCTATAATGCTCATACCAATGACACATACATATACACAACTCCTTCTTCTCTGGCGGCTAACTCTCTGTCGACTCTGTGCGTTTTGATTCTTGTCAACACCTTAATCTTTCGGGTTACTTGAATTAACTCAGAGCACAAGCAAGGTATTGTCTAATTGCTCCCTTTT
>NW_021025614.1:367556-452102 GCF_004153795.1 Camellia sinensis | reverse complement strand
TGCGGCCTTGTTTTCTGTTATTGCACAGCCTTTACTTGTGATTCGAGTGTTAGAGGCTCAGAGAGGTGACTTTGAGGTAGAATCTCTCCGTGAGAAGATTTCCGGTGGGAAGGCTGAGAAGGGTTTGATGGTATTTTCCGACCTGAGTGTGAGATACCGAGACTGTCTGTTTGTGCCGGAGTCTTGCCAAGAGGAAGTACTCCGAGAGTTTCACCATTCACGCCTTGCGGTGCATCCGGGAGGCACTAAGATGTATCGGGATTTGGGTCACCGGTTTTGGTGGCGGGGTATGAAGAGAGATGTGGCTGTTTTTGTGTCAAAGTGCCTTACTTGTTAGCAAGTGAAAGCTGAGCATCAGAGGCCAGCGGGTTTGTTGCAACCCTTGCCTATTGCCGAGTGGAAGTGGGAGCATGTCACTATGGACTTCGTTGTAGGTCTTCCGAGGACTCAGCGGGGTAGTGATGCTATTTGGGTGGTTGTAGACCGGTTGACGAAGTCGGCGCACTTTATTCCTATGCGCGTGAGAGATGCGGTAGATCATCTCGCCGACTTGTATATTCAAGACATAGTGAGATTGCACGGGGTCCCAATGACGATCATCTCAGATAGAGATCCTCGTTTTACTGCTAGGTTGTGGTAGAGTTTGCAGAGTGCCTTGGGCACTAAGTTGACCTATAGTACGGCTTATCATCCCCAGACTGACAGGCAGTCCGAGTGTACTATTCAGATCCTTGAGGATATGCTTCGAGGTTGTGTCCTTGACTTTAGTGGGACGTGGGAGAGGCACTTGCCCTTGGTGGAGTTTGCCTACAACAACAGTTTTCAGTCTAGCATCGGTATGGCATCGTTTGAGGCCTTGTATGGCCGACCGTGTAGGTCTCCAGTTTGTTGGGCCGAGGTGGGTGATACACCTTTGTTGGGTCCAAAGTTGGTTAGGGAGACAACGGAGAAAGTTGAGCTTATCCGTTGGAGGCTTGTTACGGCCCAGAGTTGCCAAAAGAGTTATGCCGACCATAGGAGGAGGCCTTTGGCGTTTGAGATAGGTGGTCATGTTTTCTTGAAAATATCACCTAGGCGAGGTTTGATGAGGTTCGGGAAGAGTGGAAAGTTATCCCCTCGGTTTATTGGTCCCTTTGAGATTCTTGAGAGGATTGGGGAAGTTGCTTATCGTTTGGCTTTGCCACCGCAGTTGTCCGGGGTGCATGACGTATTTCATGTTAGTATGCTTCGGAAGTACGAGCCGGATCCGTTCCATGTGTTGGATTGGACCAATTTGGAGGTAGATGAGAATGCCTCGTATGAGGAAAGACCGGTTCGGGTCTTAGATAGGTGGGAGCAAGTCTTGCGAGGCAAGACCATTCCCTTAGTGAAGGTTTTGTGGAAACATCACGGAGTGGAGGAAGCCACTTGGGAACGTGAGTTGGAAGTCCGTGAAAAGTATCCCGACATGTTTGTTGATGTGGAATCATGTAATGAAATTTTGTAATATTATTGAACTTTAAGAGCATTATATATGTCTTAAGTTGTAAAACATTGTGAATGTTTTGGTTAATGGAAGCTATGTTAACATTGTGTATGTTAAATATATTGTGAAAAATGCAAGCATGATATTAATGTTGCATGTGTTATGGAATTGTGGAAAAGGAGTTAAAATTGGTAAATTTCAAGGGAATGCATGTCGATAATGCAGGTTGTGATGTGTAATGTGAAATACCTCTTAAAAAGGGATGGGATTGATCGGTAATGGGTCGGAATGTTGTAATATTGTTGAGAATGGAGAAAACCTGCTTTTGAAAAACTTGTGTTTAATTTCGGAGACGAAATTCTTTAAGGGGGGGAGGTTATAGCGATCCCAGTTTCCCTTTTCTTTAATGGTTGTATCTGGACTTGGGTTCCGTGGAGTTGGTTGTTGTGTATACCTTGTTTATATCCTTTACTCTTTGTATTTGAGTCATGGGTTGTGTTGGACAGGTTTGAAATAGGTTGGTTAAACTTAAAAACCAAAACAAGATGCCCCGATTTTGGTCTGTCCGCTCGAGCGGAGCTTTTAACACTCGAGCGGGGCCTTTGTTGTAGCTTGTCCACTCGAGCGGGGGTTTTGGCGCTCGAGCGGGAAAATCAACCATCCAGTATCTCCTCTGTAGTGTTGTACACTCGAGCAGCAGTTTGGACGCTCGAGCGGGAGTTTGTGTGTGACGCTCGAGCGGGGACCTGGTTCTGCAAAAGTACTGGGAGTGCGTATCCGCCGCTCGAGCGGGAGTTTGGACGCTCAAGTGGGAGTCTGTGAGTGACGCTCGAGCGGGGGTTTCCACGCTCGAGTGGGGCGACGGGGTTAAGTCTCCGAGATCCGGGTTTTTGAATAACTTTTTCACATCCATTTCTCTCTCTTACTTTTCCAAAACTCCATTGTTGAGCCTCTCTCTCTAGAACCTTGACTTCTCTATAGGTATTGATCTAGTAAGAGTTGTTTCCTCATCTTTGGCCTTTACAAAAAAGTTGTTGATCGTTAAGGGCTATCTTTTTATCCAAGAATCTCGGAATTTGGAGCATTTCTGTTTTCTTCATCTTCTTCGTTGGGTGTCAACTTTTGAGGTAGGGATTCTTACTCACTCTTATGGTCTTTGACATAGATTTTTGGTTGTTTTGATAAACTGTTGAAGTTGGGTAATTTTCGGACTTAGGGTTTCAAAATGTTAAAAGTGGGTTTTGTTATTTTGATTCTAAAATGTGTATTGTGGGTTTCAAAATAATGATATTGTTGTTGGTTGTTGATATATAGACCATTGGGTCAATATTGAGAAATGGCGTAGAAAATCCTAATTGGTTGTATAAATTAATTGGTATGATTAATTTGGAAAAATTGTGGTTATATGGAATTGAGTTGGAAATAATGAAATTGGCTCATTATATAGTAGAATAGTGGAGTTGGATTTATTAATCGCTCACTTTTGAAAACATTGATATTTTATCTGTTGGAGCTTTTATTATCTGTTTAGAAATAATTGCTTGGGCTACCGGTGGATGGTAGTTTTGATTGTTGTAGACAATGCATGATGATTAGGCAAACTAAAACTAATCAAGTGGATATGTCATAGAGTATGACGGTTGATAGAATACATTAACGTTATATATTGATTGATTGTGTATATGACCTTTGTATATATACGTTGTGTATGTGGGAGGAGATAGGGGATGTACTCCACGATTTAGGGGACGATAGGGGATGGACCTCTAAACCGGATGTTGTTTGGGAGGAGATAGGGGATAGACTCCACTGATACAGCTCATATGCTTGTCAGATAATGTGTTGATACAGCTCATATGCTTATCTATGGAAGTGTTGATACAGCTCATATGCTTATCTATGGAAGTGTTGATACAGCTCATATGCTTATCTATGGAAGTGTTGATACAGCTCATATGCTTATCTATGGAAGTGTTGATACAGCTCATATGCTTATCTATGGAAGTGTTGATACAGCTCATATGCTTATCTATGGAAGTGTTGATACAGCTCATATGCTTATCTATGGAAGTGTTGATACAGCTCATATGCTTATCTATGGAAGTGTTGATACAGCTCATATGCTTATCTATGGAAGTGTTGATACAGCTCATATGCTTATCTATGGAAGTGTTGATACAGCTCATATGCTTATCTATGGAAGTGTTGATACAGCTCATATGTGTTTTGACAAGAACCTTTGTTATCACCTAGGCGTCCGAGATCCTTGATCCTTGCACCTAGTGATCTTGTTCTGGGACTGGAATGACCTTAGATCTTGAAAATGGAACATTAATCTGTGTTTTACATTAGATGAGTCACTGTCTCATATAAGTGGTTGGCCAGGTTCTGAGCCATTGATGTAAATTGTGAAGTTGATAAGAAATGGAAATTGAAATGAAACATGAACATAGTGGTCATGAAATGGAAATGGGTTATGAATTGATTTATGGAAATTGAACATTTATCAATTGCTAATGTCTTAGTTATTGCTCATACTGTGTTTAGCATATTTCTACTGGGCGTTGGCTCACCCTATATGGGACATTATTTTCAGGTACAGGTAGTATGCCACCTCCAAGGACATAGCTTGGATGATGATGAGAGTTGAGGACTCTTTTTGGTTTATTTTGTTTGTATTGCATGTATATCAAGCTGAAGGCTTATTTTGTATAGAGTTAGTACGCTTCTTTTGTGTAACCAAGTGTTAACTTGGAAAACTGTAAGCCCGTAGGGCATTTGCTTTTGTTGTTAACATGTAATACTATTGTAAGAACTACTCTGATGAATAGAAATGGTTGATTTCCTTTATATCAATGTATGTCTAAAGTGATGGGTTTTATGTATTTTTTTTTACGGCGTTACAGTTATGTGGTAGATTTTTACTGCATAAAAGCCATATATATTGGAGTTCTTTTTAAAAAATCATATGAGAGATATTTATGTTACTTTAGGGTTGGAAATCATTATATAAATTGTTGTTTGGGTTCTTTGGGGAATAGTTTAGCATGTTGATATTGAGAGGGAGAAAAAGATCTAATTTAATATTATAGACTTAATGGATTAAAGATGAGAGAAAGTTGTGCAATATTTTGTCCTTGATTGTATGGATTGTGTGATTATGTTAATTGATAAAAGAGTGGATTAACCATGGTATTGGAATTATTCTTGATTAATCATGTTAAATTGAGTTGAGCTATGGCTTTGACATTCATGGATTTGGTTTTCTAAAGCAAAGGGAATGAATTTTGGTTTTGCAAAACAAGGAGAATGGATTTAGTTTTGTAAATTAAAGAGGATGGATTTTGGATAAAGATTTGAACATGTTAACTTGAAAAACAAAAGAGTTGATTTTCATAAGAGAAAGCGACCGTGGCATATTGTAAATCTAGAATTGATGCTTGGGGATGGATTTTAAAGCTTTCGAATATCGTTATTATCATTATTGTTGGGACTTAAGGTCAAGCGAACATCGAATTATTGTATTATGTTTGTTTAAATATTTATGCTCAGAGGTTTTGTTCTTGGTCATCGGTGGAGGATGATATTATGATGTTGAATAGATTATGTGTATGTAGTACACTCGAGTTATTTATATTTGTTGAATTATGTGATGGTTGGGAATGTGCTTGCGCTTCAAATGAGAGGTACCATTACCTTCCAACTAGCGCCTGGAGAATTGGCCGCGCTTAGAATAAGAGATACCAGTACCTTCCAACTAGCTCCTGGAGAACTTGGCAGAGGTACCATTACCTTCAAGCTGGTGTCTGGTAAATTGGTAGAGGTACCATTACCTTCCAGCTTGTGTCTGGTAAATTGGCATTTCGTTATGGAAAGGTGTATACTTGGCTTACCATGCTTAAGGCTGCTAGAGTAGAACTTATTTATCATTATTGTCTCAGTATATCTGTGTATATTATGGGTTATGATAGTTATGGTTCAGTAAGGCCGAGTTGTCTCATTTGTTGAGTAGATAGTTGTTGGTTGCTTGTTGTTTTCCTTTCATATTACATGTATATATGTATAGATATGAATGTGTATAAAATGGACGTAGGTACTGTATTGAGATTGTGAATAATGTGAAAGACATCAAATACTTGCGAACATGTTTCAAAAAGGCAAAGCATGTGTAAGTCCGGAAAGTGGAAGAAAACATAATGGGCTTTGTGAAATTGTTTCCAGGAATTTGTTATTGTCATATGAATTTTGGTAAAAGGTAACAAGAAAGAAAAGTGAATTGCTTATGTTGTTGAATGAAATGAATAATTTCAAGAAAAGTTCTTATATAAGTATATTTCTGTATAAACCATCACGTTATGTATATGATACGATTTAAAGCATTCATGATCATAGCTATCTGTATGTTGTTATTGTTTAGGATCATATTAGGATTCCTATTGGACTTTATGTTCATCCCACGTTGCTAATCCTTTTTTAGGTAAACGTCGAGAAATGTTTCAAGATCGAGGATCTTCATTATGTGTTGGCCACAGGGCCTTTTATTTGTGGGCAGAATGCCATTGATGTAAAAGGGTTAAACCCTTTCTTTTAATTTAAAAGATGTAAGCCTACGACAATTTATTTATTTTTAACTCATGTCGCATTTACTTCATATTCGAATGAGAGAACCTTTAATAATAGTACTCGTTATTGTATTGAATTTCTGCGCATGATCTCTAAAATTGTGTTATAATAGAGGATTTGGTAATGGTATCCGTTGACATAAAAAGTGGAGCGTGACATACCCCTCAAATTCTTTCATGTTAAGATGTGAGTATGAGATATACCAAACCATTCTTGAAAAAAACCCAAGGTTAAAAAATAAAAAATAATTAATTTTAAGGTACAACATGATATATCACATGGTTTAAAAAATGGGATTGGACTGCCCGATTTGACCAGTTGATATTTGTGGCACTTTTGTTTCTGGGTCTGCTCGAGCGTAAAAAGCCGCACTCGAGTGAAAAATTTCAACTCCCAGTATCTGCTGAGTCTGCAGGTGGGACGCTCGAGCACAGGAAGTGGCGCTCGAGTGGAGAATGTTGGTTCTCAGTTGTTTCACTGTAGCTCTGCAAAACTTCTGGGGCTTGTCATTTTACGCTCGAACGATAAATTCGTCGCTCGAGCGGGCCTCTAAGTTTGTGTCTTACGCTCGAGCAGGAAAGGTGGCGCTCGAGCAAACTGAGCGAATTCAGCAACTTTAAAAACGTGATTCTAGATCGTTCCTTACACTTTTGATTTCTATCTTCTCCCTTCTCTCCTCTTTTCCGAAAGCCCTAGTTTCTCACTCTAAAACCTCTCTCATTCCACTAAGATTTGGCTTAGATCATCTAGCAAAAAGTAAAGAAGACTTGTAGATCTTACTCTTCCACCGATTGAACCTTGGTTTTGCAAAGGATTCTTTAAGGGGCTTCATTTTCTTTCTACTTGTAGAGGTAGGGATACTTTTACCCTAGTATTTCTTTGCTTTGAATAGTTTTCTTGCTATGGTTATGACTTATAAGCCAATTGAAGGACATTGTTGGATTAATCCCATGTTTTACATAAGTAAACCATTTTACTTGACTTTTGCTTGAAATTTCTTCACTCTCTCCTCTCAAAACATGAATACAAATGTTATTAAAACTCAAACTTATTATGAAGGGAAAAAACCCCCAAATTTGGTAACACCCTAAATTCTCAATTTGAGTAGAAAACCCAAAATTAAATGGAATTTCCTTTGATTCATGAAACATTGTGAATAATATAGAGATGAAAGATGTGGATGTTGGTATGGTAAATGAATTATGGCTTGGATTTTATTTTCTTTGAATGTGGTGTTGGATGTTTGTTGATGGAATAAAATGTGATTGAATTGTTAATTGTGCCTAAGTCCGGGTAAGGGTCGGTTTTAAAATGTGGTATTGTGTTAGTACCCGCGCGGGGAGTTTAAAAGGTGCCCAAATGCCCTATCTAGGCTTATCACTGGATGAATGTGGAAAAAATGATTTTTGGCTGTCCAAACAGTCCTGCCGTATAATAGCTGGCAAAAGTGGAAAAACGGATGGTTTTCTTTGGGTGCCCACTCTCTGCCATATAATAGCTGGCAAATGTGGGGGCGGTTTTAAAACAAAAGTAAAGGGTGTTTTAAATTGGACTCTTGTTTGTTTTCTATGGTTGTGAATGTTTAATTGTTGTGACTGATGACATGAAACGCAATTGTCATTGTTTGGTTATCATGAGTCTATATGATTGTTAAAGATTGCATAGGGAGACAAGTTTCTTTGTAAAGCCTTACTGTAAGGATACCATAATCTCATTCAAAGGACTAAATACTTGGTTAAATGTGTTCCTACTGGGCATAGAGCTCAAACCTATTTTATTTTTTTCAGGAATTGATGAAGTACCACCTTCTTGATGGATGGGATCAAGCAGTAGCTCCTTTTGGAAAAGTTGATTCATGTGTATTTTGTTATGTTGAATTGGGATTTTTGTAACAAGACAATCAATTCATTTTATTGTTACTGTACGCCCGAGAGGCTTATATTTTGTAAGGCCATCTAATTCATTGCACTGGTGTATGAACTCTAGATAGTGTATGATTGTACTTGGAGAATTGTAATCCCTTACCTCTTAGTTCAATAAGAAAGATGTCTTTTGGGTATATTCTTGTATTTGTCTTGGCATTTTCTCGTGGGGAAAATTTCAGGGCATTATCAAATGGTATCAGAGCCAAGGCTAGAATACCTCGGGCTCGTGGGAAGTGACGGGTGTCACAATAGGGTCCTTAGGCTAGGATGGAATGCTTAGGATGCCTTGTGTGATATGTGTCTTTGTTGAATATATGGGTATGGGGTTAGAATCCTATGATATAGCTTTTGCCCATTGCATTTATCAAAATCCTTTTGGAAAGGCACTTGATCACTGTTCTTTCCACTTGAAGGTCCGTGATTGCCATGGAATTGGTTAATATCTTAGGAGGACAACTCATGTGTGCTTTTATGTGATTCTATGCGTGATTGTTTGCATTATTTTATGTGGAAGTTTGTGTCCCTAATAGGTGAATAAGTTTGAGGAGTAAGAATGGAGCACATAGGTGCTGAAAATTGGTCTAGAATTTAATATTGTCTCTACTTCTTATAGATGTCTGGACATGCTAGAGAGGCCAAAACATTCCGGTCCAACCCAAGATCCCTCTGCAAGAAAGAGTGGGTTAAAACAATATACCCGAAAAAGGAGTGGGTCAAGACAATATACAGGTTCTGTTAGCCCAAGAAGCCATGGGGGCCTTGGCTAGGGAGATGGCAGGGGCTCTAAGGGAGTCCATGGAGATATTGAGACCATTGAGGGAGAATCAAGAGCTTCCTTTTTGAAAAAAGAGTTCTTTCGTTCTAATCTCGCCGAGTATAGCAGCGAGCCTAATTCAATGAAAGCTGACGAGTGGTTGGAGCAAGTAGTTAAGTCCTTTGAAATCTTAGACATTCGGGAGAATGAATTGCGGGTGACATTGGCAGCCTACCAATTGAAGGGGGAGGTCAGACAGTGGTGGAAAGCCATAAAACATAAAGTTAAACATACTTGGGAAGCATTTATGCAACCTTTCCAAGATAAATTCCTTCCTCCCATGGCTAGGGAGTGGTTGAGGATGCAGTTTGAAGAGTTATTGCAACTAGATACACCAGTGGCGGAGTTTGAAGCCAAATTCATTAGTCTCTCGTATTTTGCACCTGAATTAGTGTCAACAGAAGAGCGAAGGTGCCTCGAATTTGAAAAGAGGTTAAGATAAAAAATTCTGATGAAAGTGGTTGGCAATATGATATGTGATTACAACCGCTGAGTTGAAACAACAGCTCACATGGAGATTACTGTAGAGGCCAAAGAAGCAAGGTAAAAATTGAAGAGAGCAGGACATTCGGATACGAGGAGTGATACGGGTTTTTCAAAAAGATCTAAGGGTTCATCATCATCCTTTTAATCACCTCCACAACAAGCTAAGTCCTCCAGTTATGTGATGGGCAGAAGTTCAGGGAATATGACTCGAGTTACAGGTGCTTGTTATAGATGTGGCCAAATGGGTCACAAGGCAGTAGAGTGCAGACAGAAAAGTGGAGCACGGTCCCAACCTATGCGTCCACAAGGATAACCTTAGAATAGGAGCCAAGTCCAAACTTGTTATCAATGTGGTCAGCCGGGATATTTGAAGAAGTTCTGCCCGCAGAAAGTAGGGACTCCGAGTGTGGCAGGATCCAGACAGTCAGGAGGTTTATAGATAGGTCAGGGACAGAGGCAATCTTTATCAACCGACTTAGTTAGGACAAGCATCTAGGACAATTTGGGGAGCCACGTCTGCTCAATCCGCACAACAAGCTTATGTTCAGAGAGGTGATGTAGGGGAGCAGAGGTCACAGGAAAAAGTACATGCCGTCAACGCTTCCGAGCAAGCGTCGGGGCCATCAGTTGTGAGAGCTACATTTCTCATTTTCAATACTTGGGCTAGTGTGTTGATTGACACTGGGGCATCACATTCATTTATTACCACATCATTTGCATTATTGTTGGGGTTAGAGAGTAAATAACTGCAATTTTCACTTACACTAGAGTCACCGGTTAGGGGTAAGGTCACTCTGACCCAGGGGTGTTAGGGGTGTGTAATTGAAGTGGCGGGTCGACAACTTCTGTTTAATTTTGTCTTGTTGGAAATGTCAGGTTTTAACGTTATCCTCGGTATGGATTGGTTGTTTACTTACTGGGCGATCATAGATTGTTATCAAGAGAAAGTTACAGTGTGCACTGCAAGCAGTGATTGTTTCACGTTTCTGGGGGATAAGTGTAATAAATCCTTACCCTCCTTATACTATCCACGTGGCCAAGGTTAATTTAATTCTCTTCTAATAACTATTTTGGATAACGGGAGTGAAGTAGTCTGTGTATGTGAATATCTCGATGTTTTTCCTGATGATCTTACAGAACTACCTCCTCATAGGGAAGTAGAGTTTACCATAGACTTACTTTTGGGTACAGCACCTATCTGTTTATCACCATATAGGTTTGCCCCAACTTAATTGGTGATTTTGAAGGAACAGTTGCAAGACTTACTTAGTAAGGGCTTTATACGCCCTAGCACCTCACCTTGGGGAGCCTTGGCTTTGTTTGCAAAGAAGAATAATGGATCCTTAAGATTGTGCATAGATTACCGTAAATTGAACCAAACCAGAGTTAAGAATAAATATCCCTTGCCCAAGATAGATGATCTCTTCGATCAATTTAAAGGCTTGCATTGCTTTTCTAAGATAGATTTAAGATCAGGTTATCACCAAATCCAGTCAGTTGGGGCACTTGAGGAGAGCTTGCCTACAGTTGGGAGGCACATCTGGTACGTCAGGGTCGAGGCAGACTCAGAGCCATCAGCAGGCTTATTCAGTTTAGACCCCACAAGCTAATCAAGAAGCCACTTCAGCTCAGTCAGTTCAGCAAGCCTTTGCTCCGATATATAAGCAGGTTGACCAGAGGCCACAGGGCCGCGTGTATGTTGTTATAGCGCCAGAGTAGTTACCAGGATCCTCTGTTGTGAGAGGTTTTTTTATTTTGTGCAATTCTTTGGCTAATGTGTTGATAGATACGGGTGCATCGTATTCATTTATATCTTCTTCTTTTGCTTCTGCATTGGGGTTAGAGGTGGCTTAAATAGCATCTCCGCTCAAGGTAGAGTCACCAGTTTGGGGCAAAGTTGACTTGGACCGAGGTTGTCGTGGTTGTGAGATAAAGGTTGCCAGGCGCGGACTTGCTTCTGCATTTGCGTTGTTAAATAAGTCAGGTTTTGATATTATTTTAGGCATGGACTGGGTATCTTCGTATCATGTTGTTATTGACTATTACCGTTAAAAGATTACGATGTGCACCTCGAGCGGTGACTATTTTTATTTTCTAGGGAACTGAGCCGATAGAGTCTTATCTACAGTTTATGAGCCTCGTGGTAGGGGCGAGCTTAGTTGTCTTCTTGCAACTCTATTGGATAGTGAGAGTGATGGGGTCGGAGTAGAATTTTCAAGGGTAGTTTGTGAATACTTGGATGTTTTTCCTGAGGATCTTACTAGTTTGCCACCCCACCAGAAGATCGAGTTCTCCATTGACTTGGTGCCTGGTACATCATAGATTTCCATGGCACCATATAGATTTGCACCTGCCAAATTGCATGAGTTAAAGATTCAAGTCCAGAAACTTTTAGATAAGGGCTTCATTCGCCCTAGTACAGCACCTTGGGAAGCACCAACTCTCTTTGCGAAGAAGAAGGATGGGTCGTTGCGTTATATATTAATTACCACAAATTGATTCGAGTTACCGTTAAGAACAAGTATCCTCTACTTAGAATATGTGATTTATTTGAACAACTTAGAGAGTTTCGTTGCTTTTCGAAGATAGACTTGAGATCGGTGTACCATCAGTTGAGTGTTCGGGAGGAGGATATCCAAAAAATGGCCTTTCGCATGCTTTATGGCCACTATGAATTCCTTGTAATGCCTTTTGGTTTAACCAACACTCATGCTTCCTTTATGGACTTGATAAATCGAGTCTTCTGAGAATTTTTGGACTGCTTCATGGTCGTCTTTGTGGATGACATATTGATTTATTCAACCTCCGATGAGGAACACGAGAAACACTTGCGGATAGTGCTTGACTTGCTTAGGGTGCACCAATTGTATGCTAAATTTGAGAAATGCGAGTTTTGGTTAACTGAAATAAAGTTTTTGGGGCATGTTGTGTTGAAAGAAGGAGTAACTGTAGACTCTTCTAAGATAGATGCCATGCAAGATTGGGAATAACCTAAAAATATTTTTGAAATATGGAGTTTCTTAGGGTTAGTCGGGTATTATTGTCGTTTTGTAAGGGACTTCTCTAGACTAGCTGCACCGCTGACCAAGTTGACAAGGAAATGTGTTAAATTTGTATAGAGCGAGACTTGTGAGAAGTCATTCTAAGAACTTAAGACTAGATTGACCACCACACTAGTTTTGTTAATTCTAGAAAGAGGCTTGGGTTATACCGTTTACTGTGATGCATCCCGAGATGGACTTGGTTGTGTGTTGATGCAAGAAGGGAAGGTTGTGGCCTATGGTTCACGACAATTGAAAACTTATGAAAAGAACTACCCCAGTCATGACTTAGTATTAGTGGCGGTAATTTGTGCTTTGAAGATTTGGAGGCATTATTTGTATGGTGTAAAGTTTGATGTTTTCTCCGATCATAAGAGTCTAAAATATTTGTTTTCCCAAAAAGACTTGAATTTACGCCAAGGGAGATGGATAGAATTTTTGAAAGATTATGACTTCAAGTTACATTATCATCTGGGAAAGGTCAATATGGTGGCCAATGCCTTGAGTCGAAAATCTGTGAGTAGTTTGGCAAGTGTGGCCATTCGGGAATGGAATATGCTAGGCGATATCGTTGAGATTGATTTTCATTTTGGTGAGTCTAGCGAGGGTGCTACCTTGTTCACTTTGATTGCTCAACCTACCTTGATTAGTAGGTCATAGAGGCACAACAGAGTGACCGTGAGATGGAGACAATCCATGATAGGATCTCTAACGGGAAGGAAGAAAAGGGTTTGAACATACACTGGAATTTGAGTGTGAGTGTAACAACCCTGATCCATAATTAATTACTAATTCGTAATTAAGGATGTTAAAATAAATTATGTGTTTATCCGTAATTAATTTCTATTTGTTACTCGTAGAACTATTTGCCTGGAATTTTGCTTGATTTGAAAATTGAAAGCCTTATTACCATCTGAAACCGAAATTGGTTACATCAATATGTTATTCAGAATTTTTAGAATCATATGGCAAATTTTATTAAAAACTAATTCAGGTTAATTAATTAAGTTCTGTTTGATTGGCCAAATGTTGTATTTATTGTAATAAGTCATCCTAACTATATAAGGTTGATATAAGCTCATTCTTGAGCTCATTTCTTTCATTCCTTAGTGCTAAAATCTGAGATTGCATTTTAGAGAGAGAGAAACTCCATTTTAGAGAGAGAAAGTGTCGATTTAAGGTAGAAGTTGAAGATTTTGCTAGAGGCTCAAGTTTTGCAAGAATCTAGTGTATTTGAAGGCTTTTGGTGAGCATCTATTGGATGTAGCATTATTATGTTTGGATATGAGAATTGATTCTGTTATGATCTATTTTATGAATATGATATGTTCGAAATTCGTTTACTAACATCTTTACCTTAATGTTATTAATTGGACTTTAGCTCACTGTGTGTATATATATATAGGTAAGCAAGTGCAAGACCAAGTTTGATGGCACCTCTCTAGACTTCTGTTTTGTTAGCCAATCTTAGTGCCTCATGAGGAGGTTCCTAGGAAAATGTTTTGTGATTTAGTCTTAAGCTCTTCTTGTCTTTTGTTTATTTCGTGTATGGGGTTTAGTCCCTTTTTGTTGTATCTGTATATGGTTGGCGTATGAATGATGATATTGTCATATATGTATGTAAATGTTTAAAGTTTTTCTCTCATATACGTTAACACAGCTCATTCGACGATTATATTTATGTATTTGTTTCTGCTAGCCCAATCTTTTACTAATCTGTTAAAAGGTCGTAGGTAATCTTAGGATTACTGGCCGGTTACGACGCTAAACCTATAGGAACAGGTTTGGGTTATGACAGAGAGGTATCTTGACCGTTTGTTTGTGCCAGAATCTTGTAGACAGGAGGTTCTCTGAGAATTTCATCACTCACGCCTTGCGGTACATCCGGGAGGCACAAAAATGTATCATGATCTTAGTTGCCAGTTTTGGTGGAGGGTAAGAAAAATGATGTCTCTTTGTTTGTTTCGAAATGCCATACTTGTCAACAGGTGAAGGCCGAGCACTAAAAGCCAGCGGGTTTGTTGCAACCCTTACCGGTAGTCAAGTGAAAATGGAAGCATGTTACCATGGATTTTGTAGTTGAACTTCCTAGAACACAATGGGGCAATGATGCCATTTGGGTAATTGTTGATAAGTTGACTAAGTCTATGCACTTCATTCCTATACGCACCGGCGACTCAGTTGAGCATTTGGCAGAGTTGTACATTAGAGAGATAGTTCGACTTTATGGGGTCCCTATGCCTATTGTCTTGGATAGAGATCCTCGTTTTACTGCCCGATTGTGGCAAAGCCTTCAAGAGGCATTAGGAACTAAGTTGACCTTTAGCATCGCTTATCATCCTCAACCCAATGGGCAGTAAGAGCGTATCATTTAGATTTTGGAGGACATGCTTAGAGCTTGTGTCTTTGATTTCAAGGGATCTTGGGAGAGACACCTATCATTAATTGAGTTCGCCTATGACAATAGTTATCAGGCAATATTGAGATGGCACCGTTTGAGGCCTTGTAGATCACCGATTTGTTAAGCCGAGGTGGGTGATGCACCGACGTTGGGCCCAGAGATTGTTAGAGAGACGACCAAAAAAATTGCTCTCATTCGAAAAAGGTTAACTTCGGCTCAAAGCTGACAAAAGAGTTATGCCGATAAGAGAAGATGACCTCTATCTTTTGAGGTTGATGACCATGTGTTTATTAAAATCTCACCGAGACAGGGTTTGATGAGATTTGGTAAGAGTGGTAAGTTGTCTCAAAGGTTTATTAGACGTTTTCAGATTTTAGATTGGATTGGAGAAATGGCATACCGTTTGGCCTTATCGCCATAGCTTTCATGGGTTCACAACGTGGTCTATATGTCTACGCTTAGGAAGTATGAATTCGATCCTTCACATGTATTTGATTGGGTTGATTTGGAGGTAGATAAAGATGCCCCATACGAAGAGCGACTAGTTCAAATTTTAGATGCCCGAGAACAAGTGTTAAGGGGCAAGACCATACCATTAGTGAATGTGTTGTAGAGGCACCATAGAGTTGAGGAGGCAACATGGGAACGGGAGGCGGAAATCCACTCCAAGTATCAGGATTTGTTTGAGAACGCTTAGATTGTTCTAGATTGTAATCTCTCTTGTGTTTCAGAATAAATAGTTAAAATAGTAAACCACTTGTTATTATGATTGTTATTGTCTTTTGAGTATGAGAACTATTGTGGGATTGTTACAATTGTTGTTGAACTCGTGCTTATGATTATCATATTAGTGGTTGTTGGATTGTGGCCTTGGCCCATGGAAAGATTTTGATAATGATAGTAAAATGATGTTGTTGAGATTGAGATCTCCATATTATGATTGATTTGTTACTATTATGGATTCATTTTACTATTTGGAGCCTTCTTGTTGTTTTGTTCTTGTTTTTTGGAGGTGTTGGTGAGAAGTGTAACCGAATTTCAGGGGTGAAATTTCCTAAGGGGGGAAGTTGTGATGTCCTGGGGTTTTTAGGCTTGATTGGTATCGTGTAGTAGGGTAATATGCATCTCTTTCAGTGTTTTGTTTATCATATTGGGTCATTGAGATTCCTTTTCTACTCTTACTTAACCTCTCTTAACTTTTCCGAGTAGAAAACTTTGAGTTTTGGGCATTAGAACTTGCCTTGGTTTGCAAAATCATTTTCTGAGTTTCTGCGCAAAATCGCTCGTGTAGAATTGAAAACCGCCCAAGCAGATCCTCATAGGGTTTTCCAAAATTTTCAGTGTTTTCTGGGCAGAAAATAACTAGAGCGGATTTTAGGTCCCGCTCAAGCAGATTTTGGGTGATTTTTCTAGGCAGCTCTAGAGCAATCTGCCCTTAAGGCAAAGATTTTTGCTCGTGCGGATTGGGAATTACGCTCATGCGGAATTGAAAATGCATGGGCAAATTTTGGCATGCGTATCTCGATTTTCGTGCTCTTTTCCTCAAAACTAATGCCAAAAACGTGTTTTGCTCAAATTTCACTTCTCTCTCTATATATATATTCAACATTTCTATCCCTTGTCTCTACAAAACACACCCAAATCCAACTTATCTCTAAGATTTAGCTCCAATCTTTAAGAATTTGAAGAGGCTTCTTACACCAAATCGAAAGGGCTACTTTTATAGCAGATTGGAAAGTGTTTTCTCCAACTTTGGTTTCTAGGGTTTTCTCCCTCTTCATCTCCAAAGCTTGAGGTAGGGATAATCTTTGAGTTATATATACATTTTTGCAAGTTTATGCATGTTTTGAATATTTCATAATGTTGTGGGTTATGGATGCTGGGTTGTTGAACCCTAGATGGTGTTAGAAGTTGATTTCATCTATTTTTTTCAAAAAATTTGAGAACATGACTATGTTCTAGGGTATGGGTGTTGTTTTGGAAAAATCTTTTCAAAAATGGAACAAAAACCTTGTTTTGGTGGAAACCCTGGAATTTGGAAATTTTGGAAAAAAGTTGAGATATTGTGAAATTGATTCCTAACAAATTGTTTTATGAAGAAATGATGGAGAAATTTCTATAGTTGTATTAAATGAGAAATTTCATGGAGGAAATGAAAATTGTGGATTTGTCTTAGAAAAACCAAGTTTTAGAAAATGATGTTAAACATGTGGAGAATACATGTATGTTGATATTATTATATTGTCTTTTGAAAAGATATACTATGATGTTATATTGATAAGAGATATGGAATTTGATTACAATGGAGGATTGTGCGGATGAATTGAGAAATTAAGAAATTTCAAGGTATAGATATAGAAATATATTGCATTGGCACTTGATTTTATTATCATCATCTTTCGAATTGGCATTGTTGAATTATTTAAATGGAACTTTGTTGTTGCATTGGACATTTGCATTGTCATTCCATTTTATCATTTATGGAATTGATTTTGAATATTGCATTGGAAAAAGTTTCGTTCTAAGAAAGGAAATTGTTTTGTGAAACAAGATCATATTGATTTGTTTTTGGGATAAATACGTTGGTAAGTCCGGATAGGAAGTGTAGTTGGTATTGGTTAAGTTGGCATGAATGTCCATAGTGAAAAACCGAAAACACACGCAGAGGAGGTACCCAATGCTTTCTGGTTTGCAAGCGGTAAAGTGGGGATTGGTAGTGCTGGTTATTCCTACTTGCAGATACCAACTTAGGGATTACCTAAGTCATATTTACCGTCCTTGTTAACTACATTGAAATTGTTAAATTGTTGAATTCTCAAGATTGCATTGTGCACAGAGATTTTTAAAAAATAAAGATATATGTTTTTGAACGTGGCATGGTATGTTCATTCATCCCATGAGATTGTATAAAAATGTATATACTTTGTTAAGCTTTCCCTATTGGGCTTTGTGCTCACCCCTATGGGATTTTATGTAGGAAAAGATGTGATGATCCTGCCAAGTTAGAGGCGTAGAATATGTTTTGAGAGCACAAGGCTCTTTTCTTTTGTTGTAATTATTTTTCACAAGCCAAGGGCTTTACATGTTTGGGTTTGGAAAACCATTTTTGTGTAACCCGGCTTAAGCATTGGAATTTGTAGCTCTTGAGGGCATTAATTCATACTAGACTTATCATGTTACATGCTATAGATTCATATTCTAGAAATGTTTAACGTATAACCGCATGTGGGACATTCTTTTTTAAAATCTCAGGAGTTTAATGAATGTCCATGTTAGGGGCTGATGGTAATGCCTATGATAAGATTTTATGTTATATATGTATATATATATGTTAAGCATTGGAGAAGTTGATTGGGAATAAGGTAACGTAAATGGAAATTGATAAATCCTTTATTGTATTAATTTTTGGGGCATGACAAAATTCATACAAGTCTTTGGGAGGATTGATGATATGAAGTTAAATCTTTATTTGTATAGTTGACTAGTGCTTACTTTGTGAAAATTTAACTTTTTCAAATGTTTTAAAAAAATAATTCAAACTACATGTTTAAAATTGGTTCGAAGGATGTGAAAATATGGGAGTTCTATGCAATGATTTTCACACTTTAGTTGTTCTTATTTTATGGTATTGTCTACAAATATTAAAATATAAATATATTTGAAAATCTGGATTAATTTGAGGTGTTGGAATTTTTTTCTATTGAGGAAGTGGTGTGGAGAATTTTAAAGGTAAGAAATATTCTGAAATCATTTTGCTTATATAATTGAAGTGTTTTTTTCGAAATTTTTGTTCAAACTCAAAAAGGAAAGGAAAATGAGATGACTATATCCAAAAGGACTATAACACTCTTGTTGTGTGAAATAAAAATTTGAAGTGTGAAGTGTTTGTGAGGTTACACTAATATATGAGTTTTGAATAATTCTTATATGTATATCATACAAAAATTAGGACCTATATTTTAAAGTTTATTTTGGTTGACACAAATTTGATAATTGTGAAAGCCTAGTGTTTATTTAGTTTTCTATATTTTGAAAATGAATAATTTATTATTGTTTAAAGGTCCTCAACTTGAAGAGAAAGTAACAAAACTAGTTAAAGATTTTTATCACAATCAAATGGCGTGATCATTGTATAAGATATCAATGGGATGTATGTGTGAAGAACTGTTGACACATTGAGTAATTGATATATGTGAAGAAAAAATAGTATTTTATTGTTTTGTAATTAAAATCATATTTGTCATGAGAAGAGGGTAGACTAATTTTATTTATTGGAGAAGTGTGTTTGAAAATTTACAGGTGTGTAAAGATAAGCAAAGGTGTGCTGCAATGAAAAAGGCTTAATAATTATATACTCCATGAGAAGGAGAAATACATTGTTGATCAACAGTTAGGCTTGAGAAGCCAGAAGAGGAATATTTACCTCTAGACTAGCATTGAGGCTAGATTTGTTATTTGTAGAGGGAGATGAGTGTAAGCCCATTAGGAAGTCACCTAGGGAGGTAACCTATCTTTTGTGATGGGAGATCCCGTGAAGGAAGTTCAATGGGAAAAAACAGTTCATATAGCGTGCCTTAATTCTAGCACTCATTTTTTAGGAGACAGCATATCAAGGTTGATCTCCTACTCATCCCTAAGGCAGTAGTGCTGAAGAAGTGACTTGTAATGACTCCGTCCTCCGTATCATTTTTGTATATCGTTTTATTTGGCATAATTTGCATGATTATATGTTTATTTGATACTTTTATGTTTATTTGTGAATTATCTATTTAATTACTGACTTAGAATTCGAAACTGAAAGTCCAAATAGATTCAGAAACCAAAATTCATTAATTCAATAGGCTAGTTGGAATATTTAGAACCATATGGTAAGTATAATTAAAATTTTATTCATATCAAAATAGATCTCCTACTCATCTGTAGACGCGCCCGCGTGGGGCCTCGCTACAGTTCGGACTCAATTTGTGTCACGGTTCTTGATCTGAACCAAAGAGTCCAAATCTGGCAAATCGTTTTGAGAAAAACAGATTTTTGAAAGAAGTGCCAAACATGGACTGCTTTGCCAGATACAGAGTAGCCACCTAAATATTTTTTAATGGGAGAATTTAGGAAACCCTGACTCGGTGCCGAAGGCCACGTGTCCGTCATTGCCAAAGTTGCCTCGGCTCGGGAGCTTGGGTGCGATTAGGGAAGGTCAGCTATGAGCACCCCCTCTCGCCCGGTCTGAAGACCGGCCTCTACTAACCGTGATATTCGTTTTTGAAAACGTTATGTGTTCTTATTCCAATTATTAACCTAGCATTACTATGTTATGCACACAGCACACAAGTATAGACTAGATCGCCTAACTTGGAAATAAGCATTGCATATCCGTTTGTCTTGAAAAGCATTTTGGAATTTGCTACTCGTAAGTAGGCTAAAAATACGGATTTCAACGAGTTTTTCCAACTCAGACAATCCAACCTTCACCCATAGGCATTCAATCAGTAATATCACGTAAGCATTTAGCCGCATGGCAAGCATACTGTCATGGCAACACTCACACGCATGCGATATGCTAAAGCATCAAAATACTTACATCGTACTCCGTGCCAAAACAATAAACTAGTTAGCAAACATGCGTGACCCTAGTTCATGTCAAATTTGACTAATGCAACACATACAGGATGCATTTAGGATAGGCTCGGCTAACCTAAGCATGACCTGTGAAATGCAGTCAATTGATGCACGTATTCAAATTGGAATTGAAGTACGAATGCAGTTAGCATGATGTACCGAGCCCGGTGCATGCAAGGCAAATGTATGGATGCACGCATGCATAGCACGAGGTATGCTAAATTAAACATGCCCTATTACTAACCATCAAAGCAGGTAAGTAAAAGGGAAGAAAGAAGTGAGGATTGGAAGACATGCACACACACGCACCCACACTTATTACAGATTTGCCCTCGCTCGGAGGGACCGAATAAATATTACAAATTAACTAACTCGCGAGCTAATTAATTATTACAAATTACCCAATTAGTCAACAAACTAACTAAGCTAGGAAAAACAGTAAACCGCCTCGGGAAGAGAGCCTAATGCAATGCGCGC
The DNA here is from genome assembly GCF_004153795.1 of Camellia sinensis. Taxonomy (NCBI): domain Eukaryota; kingdom Viridiplantae; phylum Streptophyta; class Magnoliopsida; order Ericales; family Theaceae; genus Camellia; species Camellia sinensis. Next base: position 431,254 of record NW_021025614.1, on the reverse strand, counting down.
TCGGGTCTTGCTCGGAAGTGCACCGCCATGCATAGGTTGCCTCTGTTTTCTTTGATATACTCCTCCAGAGACTTCCAAAGTCTCAGGACTGCTTCCTTGGACATTGGGGGACACCACCGGCTGAATGGGATTGCCACTGGCAGTGGCATGTGGTCACCGACCATTGGTGAAGCCATCGGCCAAGGGAGGATTGCCGGTCAGCACTTGGCACTGCCGGTCGGCAAAGAGTTCCTGCAGAACCTGCAATTGACAACAACAGAGGGCAAGGCAGAGCATGGCGATACAATTCAAGCAATGTATGCACCAATCATGTCCCTTATCATGGTAATGACTCAAAGGAACATGCTCCTTGGTTCTCGGACCATCAATCGCGCATTTCCATGCGTGATGGCCTAAGAGACCAAGTGTGCACATTTTGATGTCAAGTGCAATGCAAAACAACAAACCAAAGGGACTCGACCTCCATCATGGCTTGGTCAAGAGGTAGAGCATGCATGCCAATGCAATGCAATCCTAATCATGCGAGCTAGCGTGCAACATGAGCATGCAAGCAAGTGATGTACACTAGGTACACAAACTATGCAAACAAGCAAACAAGCATGCAAGGCATGAGGTAGTACAACCAACAAGTATGCAAGGCACAATGTGGGTGTTTAAGCATGTAAACAAACATGTGACTTCATTCAATCATGCAAGTTCAATTATGCTGCAACTCACCAATATGCTACAACATACAAGGAGTACATGCAACAAACAAAGAGATGGACTTAAACATGATTTGGGCAGCTCTAAATAGGCCCAAAACAGTGGCCATAATGCTATGAAATGAGGGCTAAATGACATGCAAACATGCATGCACACAAGGACCAACACTTAAGCATAAAAAGGCAACTTTCAAGCACACTTGAAAGAGGCATAACATGGACTAATGGCATGCAAGGTAAGCATTGAAAATCACGTTACAAAGGGTGTTAAGCCAATTAAACAAGACAAACAAGGCATGCAAACAAAGCCAAAAACCCAAGGCAAGCCAAGAGGCTTAAACCAAGACTAAATCAACCAAGCCTTACAAGGCTAAGAGGACTTAAAATAGGTCTAGTGCAAACCTAAACAACACCCAAGGGACACCTAGATGGCATCTAAATGGCTCAAAATCAAAAGCATGCACAATGACCAAAACATGGAGCATGCAAGACAAGCTTCCAAAGCTTTAAAGAGGTGTCCAAAGTAAGCATACAAACATGTCAAAGGGACTGAAATTATGCTATAAATGATGCCAAATCATTGGAATAAAGCAAGTAGTGCATGCTACATACTCACACACTTGAGGCCAACAAGCCAAAATGCAAAGCGGGCATCTAATGCATGCCATGGCCGACCCAAACAACTATGGACAGACCTCTAGCATGGCAAAATAAGCACAAAAGCTTCACAAAGCTAGACCTAAAACATGCTCGAACAACGGTTTACAACCTAAGGCATGTTAAGGCCTAAACATGGCATTACAAGGTAGGTATGCTAATCATGCATGGTGTACCAAAACAAATTAAAAACAGAGGTATATTATGACATATTAAGCATAAAAAACAGCCAAGGCATGGTCAACATGAAGCTTAGCTAGGTGCTCCCTCAAGAGGCCAAAAACGGCCCATTTCAAGGACAACAAGGAGAGGGGGTGGCCCTCTCCTTCTTGGGACTTCAAGGCACCATCCTTACCACTGAAATCCCTCAAGATTTCAGTGGTGAGAGGCCCAAACACCAAAGTCCCGGAGCTCACTCAAAATGGCTCAAAATGGGGCCTTTCAAGGCCTAAGAGGGGTCAAACTCCTCCAAACCACAAAACACTCTAAACAAACTATTTAGAGGGCCTAAAAACAGAACTTTTTTATGTTATATACTAAGCACAAAAATAGTTCTAAGATAGGCAAAAATACAATGCAAAAATGGGAAATAAAGGGACAAAATTCTTACCCTTGTGGACTTTCTTCAAAAATGGTGGACCAGCTGGCTCTCCAAGCTCAAAACCACCCAAGAACTTCAAGAACAACCTCTTGGAACCTCAGTAGCCAAGGGAAGGTGTAACACTATATGTTTGTGTGCAATAGTAAGACACAAATGCACCTAGACACACACAAGAGAGAAAAAGGGAGAGAAAATGTGTATCAAACCCTAACCCTAAAACCAGAGCTCTCCTCTGTATTTTTCAACTCTAAAATGTCTAACCTAGAGCCAAGAGAGGAGGGCTCCTCTTATAGAGGAGCCAATCTTGTAAAGCTTACAAGGTAAGCTAACAAGGAAGCCATCCCTCCATACACGTGTATGGAGGGGAACAAAATACCATACAGCTGTTTTAAAATATCTGCAAAAGCAGATGAACAGTAGTCGGCTGCCCAAAAATGCCATTTTGGCCAAATGGAGTGCCGACCGGCAACAAATAGTGCTGACCGGCAGCACACATTGCCGATGGCAACAAAATACCAGCCGGTGGCCCATGGCCATGGCCGGTGATGTGTGGGGATGCCTCACAAGGAATTCACTGCCCCTCCAAGGCAAAACACAAGTGTTTGGTGCAAAACCAGACACTAAACAATCGAGTTCGGAGATCCTGAGGCAAGGCGCGTAGCCGAGGCCTCCGGGAACTCCAAACGAACACAAACATGGATGATCACCGGGTGTTCAAACGGTGACGTCCAAGTCTTGAGGACGGTCAAAAATGGGGTGTCTACATCATCCCTAAGGCAGTAGTGCTGAAGAAGTGACTTGTAATGACTCCGACCTCCGTATCATTTTTGTATATCATTTTATTTGGCATAATTTGCATGATTATATGTTTATTTGATACTTTTATGTTCATTTGTGAATTATCTATTTAATTACTGACTTAGAATTCGAAACTGAAAGTCCAAATAGATTCAGAAACCAAAATTCATTAATTCAATAGGCTAGTTGGAATATTTAGAACCATATGGTAAGTATAATTAAAATTTTATTCATATCAAAATAATTGGAATAAAATAAGTATAATTGATTACACTTAAGCCCAATTAATTATTCTTAATCACATGTGATTAGTGAGGCCTTAATCAACCTATATATATGTACTAATTGAGCTTAAGACTTCATTCTTCAACATTGAGCTAAAATTAGAGTTAGAGAGAGAGAGAGAGTTCAACATTGTAGCGAGAGAGAAGGGGAATTCAAGGGAGTTTGAAGAGATTAAGCTTATCTAAAGTCAAATTCAAGCTCTAGGTATGCTACTTACCCATAATTTATGTAGATAATCCATGTAGGAAGATGAATTTACCAAGTTGTAGGATCATTTGCATGTATTTGAAAGGAATGAGCATGAGTCATCATGAATGGAATGAGTTTGAGTCAATTGTGTACATGCATGCATAATTCTTCATCTTTGAATTTGGTTTTCCACAAATTCATACATGCATGGAACTTACATGAGTTACTTCTTAAGGTCCTTCATGGTTTTGCACTCAACATCTCATGTAAACTTGTTTTGTAAAGAAAAGAGTTGGATTTCCTACATGCATGTCAAGAACATGGTGTTTTAAGCTTTGATTTGAAGAATTGAAAGAGGATTTGAGATCATGGCTTCATATTTTCCAACAATCCATGTTTTATAAAGTGTTTCTAAGATTTTGACACCAACCATGCAAGCTTTGAACATGAAAGAAGTGATTTTGAACTTCAAACACAAAACTGGAAAATCCAGAATTCGTCCAATTCACTTGAGCAAAGAATTCGTCGCTCAAGCGAAAAACGAAGGCATCCAGTACTTTTACAAACATTTGGCCATTAGTACAAGCGACCAAGTGTGCGCTTGAGCAAACCCACTTTTGTTCAGCACTTGGCTCAAGTGACCATCGAGCGTAAAATTTGAGCATCCAGTACTTTTGCAAACAGGCCATACCACTCGAGCAACCAAGTGTGCATTTGAGTGAAGTCCTTATTTTCAGCAAGTTTTGCCTAACGTATAAGTGCATATTTGCATCCTCATGCACTTTTAGGCATTCTTTTGCATCATTCGAACATACTTAATCATGAGATAAGTTAGAAATGCATGTAAGAGAAAAAAATTAAGATACGATACTTGTTTCAAATGTGTGTTCAATGTGTATTTGTGCAATGTGATTTGTGTAAGTAGTCAACCGAGGTCTACCATCAGTACAAGCCCACTGTAAGTAGTATCTTTGTAAAGATATGTTGTTAAAACGTATTTTGATTTACCGCAAGAGTATTACTTTGAAATGTTATTTTGTTGTGAATGAATGATTGTCTCTTTTGAAATGTAATTGTGGCATCCTTACTGTAGCCCTCACCTAGGGGTACCAATACGATAGCCCTCTGTTAGAAGACCCTTGCTCGGGAGTAACAATACCGTGGCCCTTTGTTATAAGACCCTCGCATGGGGGAAACATTACCATGGCCCTTTGTTATATAACCTCGCCCGGGGAGTAACAATACCATGGCCCTTTGTTATAAGACCCTGCTCGGGAAAAACAATACCGTGGCCCTTTCCTATGTAGCCCTCGCCCGAGGGTAACAATACCGTGGCCCTTCATTATATGTGCACATAGATCTCCGATGTTAGACCCATGTGGTCCTTTCACTTGATTGATACGACAAGTGGTTACTTATGATTTGCTTTGAACTCATGTGATATGATTTTGTACAATGATGGACATCATTCATTTAAACCTCTTTATATTGGTATTACTTACTAGGCTTTAACTCACCCCCTTCCCGTATATATATATATATATATATATGTTTAGGGTTTATTATATTATATCTAATATCTATCTCAACACACACACACACACACTCTCTCTCTCTCTCTCTCTCTCTCTCTCTCTCTCTCTCTCTCTCTCGTTCTTCTTCCTCTACTCTCTATGAGAGAGATGAACATTTCTAAGCACCTTTCAAATCTGAGCCATGATGGAGAAGTCTAGAGAGAGATCGGTGCCGAAGAGCTCCTTCCAGATCTAAGCCACGATAAACATTTCTGAGCACCACCGTCAGCCGCTGATCGCACCACCGTCACCGACACCACCACCACTCTCTCTCTCTCTTTCTCACACCTCCGTTTACTGCCTCATCTCCAGATCTACCGCCACAGTTCTTCTCTCACTGGTTGCCCTCTAGCCCTCTCTTACTGTTCTTTCATCGTGGCCCTTTGTTAGACCCTCTCATGGGGGAAACATTACCATGGCCCTTTGTTATATGACCTCGCCCGGGGAGTAACAATACCGTGGCCCTTTGTTATAAGACCCTGCTCGGGAAAAACAATACCGTGGCCCTTTCCTATGTGGCCCTCGCCCGAGGGTAACAATACCGTGGCCCTTCGTTATATGTGCACATAGATCTCCGATGTTAGACCCATGTGGTCCTTTCACTTGATTGATACGACAAGTGCTTACTTATGATTTGCTTCGAACTCATGTGATATGATTTTGTACAATGATAGACATCATTCATTTAAACCTCTTTATATTGGTATTACTCACTAGGCTTTAACTCACCCCCTTCCCGTATATATATATTATAGCAATCCCGGGTTTACCCTTGTTGTACAGTGATCCGGACATGTGTCCGTGGATGTTGGTAGTTGTTTATTATCTTGTTCGCATCCTTTTTACTTTGTATATTGAGTTATGGGATGTGTTGGGCAGGTTTGTTTCAGGTTGGTTATGTTTGGGAGCCTAGTGTTGCTGCCCAGATTTTTGGACCTTCGCTCGAGCGAGGAGTTTGTCGCTCGAGCGAGAGTTGAGTTGTGTCTGGTGGGTCGAGCCAGGGTGGCTTCGCTTGAGCGAGCGATGGCGTCTGGTTCTGGACCTGAGAGTTGTGTTTCTTGGCTCGAGCGGGTTTTTCTTGGCTCGAGCGGTCTGGTTTGTTCTTCGCTCGAGCGAGAGGTTTGTCGCTCGAGCGTGCTTGTGGTTGCAGACCTGAGGGTTCGATTTGTTGGCTCGAGCGAGCATTCTTTCGCTCAAGCGCACTTTTGAGTTTTTGGCTCGAGCAAGAGGTTCTTGGCTCGAGCGAGATTTTTCTGTGTCTGGTCGCTCGAGCGACTAAGGCTTCGCTCGAGCGAGAGTGTTTTATATCAGCGGACAGTAGCGATTTTGAACTTCACTTTTTCACTTTCTTTTTGATCCAAACCCTAAATCCGAGACCCTCTCTCTCTAAACTTACACCCTCTCGAAGATTTGATATCCCTAGGGTGTGAATCTAGTCTACAGCCTTTGTTAAAAAGATAGAGGGCGTTGAGAGCTTTGATTTAATCTGAAAAAGTTGGGATTTGGAGCACGTTGATCTTCGAGTCTTCATCTCCTTTTTGGCTCAAACTTCGAGGATATAAACAATTATCATATACAAATTCCTCAATACAACAAAGCATCAATAACAAGTGTAATACATACACAGTGAATGTGGGATATTGTTGTTATACATATCTGTTATAGAATGTGGATATAGCTTATATGCTTATCTGTGAATGTGGGATATTGTTGTTATACATATCTGTTATAGAATGTGGATATAGCTTATATGCTTATCTGTGAATGTGGGATATTGTTGTTATACATATCTGTTATAGAATGTGGATATAGCTTATATGCTTATCTGTGAATGTGGGATATTGTTGTTATACATATCTGTTATAGAATGTGGATATAGCTTATATGCTTATCTGTGAATGTGGGATATTGTTGTTATACATATCTGTTATAGAATGTGGATATAGCTTATATGCTTATCTGTGAATGTGGGATATTGTTGTTATACATATCTGTTATAGAATGTGGATATAGCTTATATGCTTATCTGTGAATGTGGGATATTGTTGTTATACATATCTGTTATAGAATGTGGATATAGCTTATATGCTTATCTGTGAATGTGGGATATTGTTGTTATACATATCTGTTATAGAATGTGGATATAGCTTATATGCTTATCTCTTATCTGTGGATATTGTTGTTATACATATCTGTTGTAGAATGTGGATATAGCTTATTTGCTTATCTGAGAATGTGGATATTGTTGTTATACATATCTGTTGAATGTGGGTAGTGCTTATATGCCTATCTGTTGAACAAGGGAAAATGAAAAGTAATTTGGACTTGTAAGTCGTATGACATAAATGTGTGATTCATGTGAATGTATCAGTGTTGACCATCTATCAATTGCTAATGTTTTAGTCAATGTTCATGGTTGGTTTAGTATATTTCTACTGGGCTGTGGCTCACCCTATATGGGAATATCATTTTCAGGTGCAGGTAGCATGCCACCTCCAAGGACATAGCTGGGAGGCTAGAGGCGGACATATTTTTGTCGCTTAACTTTTGATGTATTACATGTAACTTCAAGCCAAGGGCTTAATGTGTAAACGAGTTAGTACCCTTTTGTTGTACCCAAGTGTTAACTTGGAAAGCTGTAAGCTCGTAGGGCATTTCGTTTTGATGTTAACATGTAATACATATGTATATGGAACTCTAATGAATGAAAGAATGAGGTTGGTTTGTATGTAAATGCATGTCTTATATGATGGGTTAATGTTGTTATTTTGAGGGCGTTACATATATATATATATATATATATAAGTGAGCAAATATAGCTTCAAGCTTAAAGCAACCTCAGAAGTCCACCCTTCAGTCAAGCAATTTTGGAAGTGCGATCGTGATGGGACAATCTTGGACTCATTGAAGCCAAGTTGTGTCAACCATGCAGACCAAGTTACATTGTTTTGTTTTCTTTTATTTTTGGAACTTGTTGTGTATGGATAATTTGTACAAGTGTTAAGTTTTTTTGACGTACCACATGTTCATATCCATGAAGAAGGGTTGAAGTTTTTATCACTTATGAAAATTGCATGTATACACTGCTTGATGGACACATTTATATTTGAATATTGCTTCCATAATGCCCCGTTATTATTATTAATTATCAGTTTTATCTTTTAGGCCGAAGGTAATCTGGAATTACTAGTCGGTCATGGCCTAAACCTCTGGGGGCGGGTTCGGGTTGTGACATGACTTGCTAGGAAGGGTTTTACCCTGAATGAATCCAAGGTAGGCAATTTCCTACAAGATGCATTCCGTCATTGTACCTCTAGAGGGTTCTACTAAGTGGGAGTTGTTGTGAGACCACAACTTGGAGACATGGGCTAGTCTCTAACAACCCCATGAGAATCAAGATCTAGTGCATAGCCTTTAAGAGCACTAACCCCCGAACTGATGTGCAATACCAATGATGTGTGTGTGACAAGTTAAACTCTGGCTCAAAGGGTATGGTTCAAGATATATTTCACTATGATCTTTCAGAAGAAGATTGTCAACACTAAGTGTGATTCAAGCCCGGGGGGCTCTCACACCTATTGTACAATATTTAGTTGCCCTTACATATATTTGTTTTGTTTTGAATATACAAGTTCAAAATTGTGGGTGTATAATATAAACTTTATGGCAATATTAAAAATTTTATTTTTATTAAAAGTGGGGAGATGTTGAAATTTTTATAAAAATAAAATTAATTATTTCTATTTAATTTGTTTGACCATTATTAACATTAATATTGGTTTCAAATATTTGGTTACAAAGATATTATTAAGTTTTATTATTATAATTATGTAATGATTAAATGGTATGTATTAATTCTTATAAGATTTTCACTTACATATATTTTTACGTTTTTATAATGATTGAGAACACATAAAAAGAGACACAAGAGTACATATATAAGTATGGCATATATTGAGATTTCTATTGAAGAGTATAGTTTGATATATCTTTTGATAGGGCCGTGTGGAGAAGAAGGATTCATGTAGCCGACCCCATTTGATGGGACTCAAGGCTTGGCTTGGTTTGGTTTGGTTTGGTTTGCACTCCAGTTGTACCTTCATGTGAGAGGGAACAACGGTTTAGGCCAGTGACTACACGGCTCTCAATCTTACAGGCCAACTCTTTCTTACTCTATATGAATTTACTTACTTTCATATTTTATTTGTCGTAAATCTCTTAATCATTTTATTAATTAAATTATATTAGTAAATAGTATTTTCTAATAGAAGCTAGTGAGATGGCCTCAAAACTTCTATTGGATTATTTTTTTCTGCACTTTGTATTTGTCTCATACAAGGAGAAGTTACTGGGCAATGAAGAACATCTTGTGGTTCTTGAAAAGCAGAACGAAGATGTAAGCCAAGAGCAGCACAATTTGAATCTTTTGAGGTTTGTTTCCTTTAATGTTTGTGACTTAATCAGGACAGTGACCATATTGGAATACATATATATATATAGATATATGTTTTTCTGCTCCTATGCCTTGTATATATTCCTAGGTCCCTTCATAGATGCAATTTAGCAATTCCACCTTGTGGAAAATTGATACTTGTCTTTTTGACAGTTCTGACTATATATGCATTCATGTAAATATGATAGTGTAGAATCTACTGATGTTTCATAGTTTCATATGCCATTCGCATTCTTATCTTGGTTTGCGGATCATAGTATGAGATTAAGTTCTATATGTTTGATCTGCTATATTTTTTGGCTTCACAATGATAAAAATTATGACATCTTATGAAAAAATAGGACTTTTGAATGTGAAAAAGTAGGGGATTTAAAACAGATTTAAAATTTTAAAATATTTTAATTTCAAGAGCTACTTCTCTATAAATTTATGCATGCACCAACTTGTTATTTCTGAAATGGTGCTTGTTAAATAAAAACGTGCGCCAGTCTCTTTTTGCCACACAATCAATATTAGCAAAATCAAAAACCAATTTTCACTTAAATCTTTTTCTTTTTTTTTTCAGTGTGTTTTTCATCTACGTCCTTATTGATTCCATGGTACCATTTGCAAATTTGGGTATTTGCAGTTAAGCCTTTATGAATTAAATTGTTGGTCGATCTTAGTTTTTTTCTTTGATATCTTTTTTACAACTGCAAACGAAAATATATTGGGATAGAAAAGTAATGTCATACTTCTTACTTCCTTTAAAAATTGTTATAGTTCTAACAGAAGCATACCTGTCATTTCTAATGAATCAAGGCATATGAGAATTTTCAGGGAAACACTGCTCAGATCAATTTATGATATTGATTCAACATTCTCTAAGGCAAGAATACATCTCTTTTGGTCATTGTTTCAGATTTCTTTATGTTCTGAATCTAATAGTAGTTTTTCTCATAGTTTTGCACATGATTCATTTCTTTACTTTCAAGAAGCTTTGGAAAGGCGTCTTCTTGCAGGGTCTACAACCACCATTGTTGTTTTGGTAGATGGCCATTTCTTAGTCACCAATGTTGGAAATACAAAGGCCATTCTTTGCTTTGAGCATACTCACTCTCATAAAGCGGCCAAAGGTAACTTTATTCATTCATTTCCACTTGCTAGTGCTTGAATAATGACCACACTTGTCTTGATGAATGTGTGTTTGGCTCAACAGCTGCATATTCATACATACATATCCATAGATAGCAAATTAAACTCTCAGATTTTGTAGATTTTTGGACTATGATAATCTTATTGATTATTTTCACTAGAAAAGAACAGGTAACAATATGACACATGTTTCTGCAAAGGAATTGACAAAAGTGTTGCGTATACATACTTAGTGGAGTATGGGGCCCAATAATTGATTTAAAAAATATTTAATTTGGTTTGGTATTAGTTATAATATATTTTTTTATATACTATATATAACTTTTTTGGAAGTCTAATGGATATTTTAAAATATGTTTGGTGACAACTAGGGTTTTGTGAAAAAAGTCCAAGAGTCAAAAATATTTTTTTTGGTATTGTTTATTTTGTATAGTGCAGCTACTAATATTGATGATTCATATTCGGTGGATTCAAGGCACTGAGTGCTCTGCTTTTGATATACTTATTGTTTAATCAATTTGTGGGTTGGTTGGTTAAAGTGTTGTACGCTTCAAAGGTGCCAATTTTGGTTCAGATTTGGTGTCTTCTTCAAATCTGTTTCGAAGACAATTGTTTATCTATTTGGTAAGGTCTTTCATCTATTGATTTGTGATTATTTAGAATTCATCTAAGACTGGTTTGTGAGACCATGTATGTCTCATTTGTAATCGTTTGAAAACTCTTAATTAATAGTGAAATCGAATTTTGGTCCCATGGACATAGCTCACATTGAGGGAACCACGTAAAAATTCTTGTGTCATTATTGATTTGATTTTTCCGCAAAATGTTTTATTTCTTTCGATTGATTTACTTATGAAAAATCATCTATTTTCCCTAACAACTAGTATCAGAACTTACAATTTATTTGGGTTTATTTATTTGTGTTAATCAATGGAGGGAAATGTAGGTCGTATGACTAGCTTCAATAGAAGCAATTGGGTGACTTAGAAAACTAAAATGGAGAACTTATTATTTTGTAATGATTTGTATGGATCTATTGAGGGTGATAGTAGCAAACTCGAGGGTATGAATGTTGATGAATGGAAGAGGCTTAATCAAAAAATCGTTGGTGTTATCCGTTAATGAATTGATGACAATGTGTTTCATCATGTTGCTACCGAGACTTTAGCACATGATTTATGGGAAAAAATTAGAAAGTTTTTATGATAGAAAATCAGCCACAAATAAAGTTTTTTTTTTTTTTTTTTTTTGTTTCGAAAGTTGGTTAGTATAAAATATAAAAAGGTTAGTTCTATTCCGGAATATTTGAATGAAATAAAGAGTATTTTTAGCCAACTTTCCTCTATGAAAATTATTTTTGATGATGAGTTGCTGGTTTTAATGCTACTTAATTCCTTGCCTGAAAGTTAATTCAACGCTCGATAAAGTTGTCACAATGAGCTAAGTTACTAGTATCTTGTTGAATGGAGAGACAAAAGGAAAATTAGTGGGTCTCTCATTTGGAGGCACTTGCTATGAGAAGTTGAAGCAAACCAAGGGGGGAGTAAGACTCCTCATGGTCGTGATCAAAGCCATGACAAATCAAGATATGGTTCTTTTTCAAAGAAATGCAGTGAGTGCCATTATTGCCATGAGAAAGGGCACATGAAGCTGGAATGTCGAAAGCTCAAGAACAAGAAGAAAAGGCATGACAAATGTGAGGATAAGAAGCAAGAAGGCACAATGGCGGTTACCTACCGATGGTGATCTCATGGTCGTTTGTGAAGATGATTGTATCAATTTTGTGGGCCAAGAGAGCAATTGGGTGATTGATTCTGGTACTTCTTTTCATGTGACTTCTCGGATTGATTTCTTCACTTCTTAAACCAAAGGAAATTATGGTTGTGTTCAAATGGGAAATGAAGGTTTGTCCAAGATTGTTCGCATGGGTGGTGTTTGCTTGAAAACGAATTTGGGATGCAAGTTGTTGCTTAAAGATGTGAGGCATATACCCAATATTCACCTCAATTTGATCTCTACTAGGAAGCTAGATGATGAAGGCTACAATAACAAATTTGGTGATGCAAAATAGAACTTCACAAAGGATTCTTTAGTGGTGCCCAAGTGCAAGAAGACTTGTACACTTTATTCGATGCAAGGAAAAATTTGAAAGTGTGTTGTCAATACACTTGAGGATGTTGCTTCTGCCAAATTGTGGCACAAGCAACTTGAGCACATGAGTGAAAAAAACGCTGCAAGTTTTGTTCAAGAATAGCTTCTACCTGGTTTCAAAGGTACTCATCTTAAGACTTGTGTTCATTACTTGGCAGGTAAACAACATATAGTTTCTTTTCATAAAAATATTGTTTCTAGAAAATAAAATAATTTGGAGTTGATTCATTCAGATGTGTGTGGTCCTTTGAAAGTTAGAACACATAGTGGTGCACTTTATTTTGTTACTTTCATTGATTATTATTCAAGGAAAGTTTGGGTTTTTGCACTAAAAACTAAAGATCAAATTTTAGACGTGTTTAAGCATTTTCAGGCTATGGTTGAAAAAGAAACTGGACAGAAATTGATGTGTGTCCGGACGAACAATGGTGGTGAATGTATTGGGCCATTTGATGAGTATTGTCCCAGCCAAGGAATTCAGCATCAAAAGGTAGTTAAGAAGACTCCTCAACAAAATGGTGTTGCCAAAAAGATAAACTGCACCATTGTGGAAAAAATAAGGTGTCTGCTTTTACATGCTAAATTGCTAAGATCCCTTTCGGGTGAGGCACTGAGAACAAAGGTTGATTTGATTAATTTGTCTCCTTCTTATTCTTTGAATGGTGATGTTCCAGAAAGAGTTTGGACTAACAAAGATGTATCTTATAAGCGCTTGAGAGTGTTTGGTTGCCGAACTTTTGTTCACATTTCAAAGGATGAGAAGTCCAAGCTTGATAGCAAGTCAAGACAAAACATTTTTCTTGCTATGGGCGTAATGAATTTGGTTATAGATTGTAGGATCTGGTCAACAAGAAAGTTATTCGAAGCTGTGATGTTGTGTTTTTTGAAGACCAAACAATTGAAGACTTTGGCAAAGATGATCAGCCAGAGCCAAAACTATTGATCTCATTGACATGGATCCATCTCCTTTATCTTCGGTGGATAATGAAAATGAGGGAGATGTGCAACCACTTGTTGAAGATGTGGAGGATGATGCTAATCCTAATGAAGTTGAGCCCGAAATTGAAGAAGAGCATCCAACTCAAGAACCACCAGCACAACTTGAGTTGAGGAAATTTACAAGGGACCGACAACTTTCGAAAAAGTATCCTCAATGAGTTTATGTTGATATCAGATCAAGGGGAGTCCAAGAGCTACCAAGACACAATTGAGCATGCAAAGATAGGTGATTGGAAAAAGGCCATGGAAAAAGAAATGAATTCCTTACTTAAAATTCACACTTGTGATTTGGTGAAGTTGCTTAAGAGGTAGAAAATTTTGAAAAATAAGTAGGTCTTCAAATTGAAGAATGATGACAAGAATCTAAGGTACAAGGCACGCTTTGTTGTGAAAAGTTTTGGGTAAAAGAAAGGTGTTGACTTTGATGAGATTTTCTTGTCAGTTGTGAAGATGTCTTCTATTCAGGTTGTACTTGGCATGGCCACAAGTATGAATCTTGAAGTTGAGCAACTTGATGTAAAGACCACATTTCTTCATGGTGACCTTGAAGAAAAAAATCACATGGAGAAATTGAACTTTGAAGTTGAACAACTTGATGTGAAGACCGCATTTCTTCATGGTGACCTTGAAGAAGAAATTTACATGGAGCAATCGGAAGGTTTTGTAGAGAAAGGGAAAGGGAAATTGTTTACAAATTGAAGAAAAGTTTGTATGGCCTCAAGCAAGCGTTGCGGCAATGGTACAAAAAAATTGACTCTTTCATGATAAATAATGGTTTTTTTAAAACCACTACAAACCATTGTGTGTTTGTGAAATTTTTTTCGAACGGCAAATTTATTATTTTTTGATTTATGTTGATGGCATGTTAATTGTGAGTTAAGATTTTACCATGATTAACAATTTGAAGTTAGAGTTGAGCAAGTCATTTGCTATGGAAGATTTGGGACCAGCAAAGCAAATACTTGGTATGAAAATTATTCGTGGTCACAAAAATGGGCTGATTTGGTTGTCTCAAGAAAGCTACATTGAGGAAGTTCTTGAGAGGTTCAACATGAATAAATCAAAACCGGTTGATTGTCCACTTGCGGGTCACTTCAAGCTTAGTTCAAATCAATGCCCTACAAGCGAGAAAGACAAGGAAGAGATTGCTAAAAATTTCTTATGCTTCAGTGGTTGATTCTTTGATGTACGCTATGGTTTGTACAAGGCTAGATATTGCTCACTTTGATGGTGTGGTGAGTCAGTTTCTCTCTAACCCGGGTAAAGAACACTGGGCAGTGATGAAATAGATTCTAAGGTATCTTTGAGGGGCTTCGAAGGTGTGTTTATGTTTTGAGAATGGTAAACCGATGCTTGATAGGTTAACGGATTCCGCCATGGCCGGTGATATTGACTCTGGGAAATCTACTTCGAGGTATTTGATGACTTTTGCAAGGGTAACTATGACATAGCAATCTAAATTGCAAATGTGTTGCTCTCTCAACTACTAAAGTTGAATTTATCGCCATTATGGAAGCTTGCAATGAAGAGTTATAGTTCATGAAATCCTTACAAGAGTTGGGTTTGAAGCAAGAAAGGTATGTGCTTTATTGTGATAGTTAAAATGCTATTTATTTGAGTAAAAATTCTACTTTTCATTTGAGATCGAAACACCTTGATGTGAGATACCATTAGATTTGTGATGTCTTAAATTCAAAATTATTACAACTCGAAAAGGTTCACATGGATGTTAATATTTTGAATATGTTGATGTCTCCACTTAAGTCGGTATGGGAAGAATTGTTGGATATACCTTTTTAGTGGAGTATGGGACCCAGTAATTTATTTAAAGAATATTAATTTGATTTAGTGTTGGTTATAATATATTTTTTATTATATTATATTTGACTTTTTTGGAGGCTCTATGGGTATTTTAAAATCTGTTTGGTGACAGTTAAAGTTTTTAGAAAAAAACTCAAGAGTCAACAACATTTTTTTGGTATTGTTTATTTTGTATGGTGCAGTTGCTAATATTGATGATTCATATTTAGTGGATTCAAGGCACTGAATGCTCTGCTTTTGATATACTTGTTGCTTAATCAATTTGTGGGCTGGTTGGTTAAAGTGTTGTGTGCTTCGAAGGTGTAAACTTTGGTTCAGATTTGGTGTCTTCTTCAACTTTGTTTTGAAAGCAATTTGTTCATCTATTTGGTGAGGTCTTTCCTCTATTTATTTGTGATTATTTGGAATTCACCTAAAAGTGACTTGTGAGACCATTCGTTACTCATTTGTAATCATTTGAAAACTCTTGGTTAATAATGGAATAGGATTTTGGTCCCGTGGATGTACCTCACATTGAGAGAACCAAATAAAAATTCTTGTGTCGTTTTATGCAATATTTTTATTTCTTTCAATTGATTTACTTGTGAGAAATCATTTATTTTCCCTAACAACAAGATCATTTTTTGGTAGAGTCGATGAGAGAGAACAACTAGTAGCATCTGGTGGTTCAGTCAAGTGGTGGGGTGGTAGATATTGGGCAAATGATTATTATATTTTGACTCGAGCTATCGGTCTTGTGTTCTTCAATAGATATTTTTCTTTTATTTCAATTCTCTTTAAATTTTCAGCAACTACTTTCTCCATTTAGGGTTGTGCCATGTTTACTATTGCAAATAAATTATTGTCTCTTGCTGTTGGTTAATTTAATGTTGAAGTTTGAATTGATTACATACATGCAATGCTGATAGATGAAGTATTGGTTATTTTTTCTCGTTTGAATCTTCATTTGTCACTATGAATAATGGTGTTACATTTGAGCCAAAAGTGACGGACTGGCAACCTTTAACTGCCAATGATACACACTTGGTTGTTGCAACACATTCCATATTAGGCAAGCTTACTCCACAGAAGGTCAGTGATCTCTTACACTCTACACCTCGCTGTATCTATGTGGCCAAGTTGAGTGATTGCATTGCTTTCATGGCTTGTGAGGAAGGCAGTGAGAATAACTTGTCAGTTATTGTGGTGCTACTAAGATTAATTGGTTTTTCCCAAGAACCATTCAATGAGGAGATGTGATATAGTTGCACCTGAACTCTTTAGTCTTAACATGCTTTTGTCTTCTTTTTATTTTAATTTAAAACTTCTATTGCTTACAATGAAATTAATTATCCTTTATTTCTCGGCATACTAATTTACAATCTTTTGTAACCAATGGAACTTATGAAATTAATTTTTTAGAGGTGATTTTTCTACTCTTGACGAAAATATATACTTCGCGTGTAAGTTATTTTAATAAAGCAAGAGATTTTTCTTCTTTAATTTTGATTTTTCAAAACTGACAAAAGAAGGATCTCAAGGGAAAGGCTACAATGTTGGTTGGTTGTGCCATCCTTTATTCTTGAATCATGAACACTCTTACATTTTAGAAAAATACAAGGACACATTTATTTGTTTTTGGATTGCCTGTATTACACCAACACAAATATGTGTTCCATCCAAATTATCAAACCTTTTTCTCAACTAATCGCTAACTCTTAACTGGCTGATTGGTAATTTCGTTTTAACTAACTGACAAGTTACTTAACTAATTGAGACTGTGTTAGGATTAGACACACTCAAAAATCAATCTCACACACACAGAAAAATGAGACAAGAGATTTACGTGGTTCGACAATTGCCTACGTCCACGGGAGAGATATCCACTATAGAATTATCCCGGAGGGAGTTTACAACACTCACACCTCACTCTCTCTCTATAGCACTCTCACTCACTCAGATTATACACACACACTTTGTGTTGCCTCTACATCCCTTCCTCCTCACCTCAATTTAAACACGAAAAAGAAGGAAACAAAGTCAAGAAAAAGTTATTGAGTTTGGGATGCCACATGCCCTCTTCCCTCCTACTTCTTGACTTGCAGCCAACCCTCATTAACTTCTCCATGTGAGCTGTAGCTAACAATTCTCCCCCTACATGCTCATATGGATAACTGACTTCTCACTTGAAGTCCATCTCGGTTAGATTTTTGCAAACTTCCAGTTTGTCTCTGGTGACAACCTTGGTTATCATGTCAGAAAGATTCTTGTTCGTGTGAATCTTCACCAACTTCATTAGCTGCTTTTCCATCACTTCTCATGTCTAATGATACCGAACATCAATGTGCTTTGTACGTGAATAATACATGGAATTCTTGCTCAGATCAATTGCACTCTGACTATCACAATGTGCCTTGTACTCTTCCTACTGCAGACCCAATTCTTAGAGAAATCGCTTCAACCACAACATTTCTTTCCCAGCATCTACGATAGCAATGTACTCTGCCTCTGTTGTAGATAAAGCAACACACTTTTGTAGTTTGGATTGCCATGAAACAGCTCCCCCTGCAAAGGTGAACAGAAATCCTGATGCAGATTTTCTACCATCAAGATCACCCGCCATATTGGCATCTGTAAATCCCTCCAAAATTGGTTCAACTCCCCCAAAGCATAGACATATCTTTGAAGTTCCCTTCAAGTATCAAAGAATCCATTTGATCACCTCCCAATGCTCCTTTCTTGGATTAGCGAGGAATCTGCTCACAACACCAACTGTGTGAGCTATATCTAGCTGGGTACACACCATTGCGTACATCAAACTTCCTACTGCGGAAAAATAAGGGAATGCCTTTAGAGCTAGTCGTGGGACACGAACGCTTCGTCACCTTGAAATGGTTGGCTAGTGGTGTGTTGACTGGCTTGGCATCTTTCATGTTGAACCTTTCAATCACCCTTTCAATATATTTCTCCTGTGACAGCCATATCTTCTCGGCTTTCCTATCACAAACAATCTTCATGCCCAAAATCTGTTATGCTGGGCCTAAATTCTTCATGTCAAAATACTACGACAAGTCCTTTTTCAACTTGTTGATCATAGCAATATCATGTCTGATGGTCAGCATATCATCGACATACAACAGTAGGAAGTTTCCATTCGAAAACCTTCGAAAATATACACATTGGTCTGCTACCATTCTTGTGTACTCGTGATCCACCATGAATGACTCAAACTTCTTGTACCATTGTCTCGGTGCCTACTTCAGGCCGTAGAGACTCTTTTTTAGTTTGCAGACTAGATTTTGTTTCCTTTTAACTTCAAATCCTTCTGGTTGCTCTCTCTTCCTCCAAATCACCATGGAGAAAGGCAGTCTTAACATCCATTTGTTCTACCTCCAGATTCAAGCGAGCTGCTAATCCCTGAGCTACTCAAATGGAAGTCATCTTCACAACTGGGAAGAAGATCTCATCAAAGTCAATTCCCTTCTTCTGCCCAAAACCTTTGACCACCAAGCGAGCTTTATGCTGTAATAGTTTACCGTTGCCATGTTTCTTCAACTTATACACCTATTTATTCTTCAAGGCTCTCCTGCCTCTTCCGCTAATCCCTGAGCTACTCAAATGGAAGTCATCTTCACAACTGGGGAGAAGATCTCATCAAAGTCAATTCCCTTCTTCTGCCCAAAACCTTTGACCACCAAGCGAGCTTTATGCTATAATAGTTTACCGTTGCCATCTTTCTTCAACTTATACACCCATTTATTCTTCAAGGCTCTCCTGCCTCTTGGAAGTGGAACAAGCTCATAAGTGTGGTTCTTCTGCAAAGAACTCATCTCCTTCTTCGTGGCTTGCATCCAATAGTCTTTCTTTGTATGACTCTTTATTTCCAAAAAACTCTCGGGCTCCCCCTTATCAGTAATCAGAATATACTGAGAAGCGGGCTATTTAGTTGATGCGTGGCAGCTCTTCTAGATCTTCGCAACAGAGGCACAGTTGCCTCTGGTTAAGTGGATTGCTCCCCCTGCTCATACCTTCTTCATCTGGGTCTTCATCTCTTTCCTCCTGATCCTTAATTTCTAGCATAGGATCCTGCAACTCTGGCATTTCTTGTTTCACATTATCACATCTAGTATTTTGTGATGGCTCGGAAGATGGTAACAAGTCTGGAGTGATGACATCTCTAGACTTTGCAGACTTTTCAAAATCTATTACTGTCTGGTCTTCCTGGAACACAACATCTCTACTCCTGAACATCTTCCTATTCACTAGGTCCCACAACTTGTACCCAAATGCTGCATCTGAATAGCCCACAAATATGCATGGAGTGGACTTGTCATCAAGCTTCTGCCTGTTTTCCTTGGAGATATGTGTGAACGCCTTACACCTGAAGCCTCTCAAGTGAGAATATGATACCTTTCTTGTGGACCAGACTTCCTCAGGTATCGCAAAATTCAACGAGACAGAAGGCGGCCTGTTGATGAGATAACAAGCAGTACGAGTGGCTTCAACCCAAAATGACTTTGGCAACTTTTCCATTCTAAGCATGTATCTGACACTTTCAACAATAGCATGGTTCATCCTCTCTGCCACACCATTATGTTGTGGGGTACCAGGAACTGTTGTCTCGTGCCAGATACCTCTCCTGGCATAATATGCTTCAAAAGCATTGGAAGTACTCGCCCACATTGTCTATGCGAAGACACTTCAACTTCTTCCTGGTCTCTCTTTCCACCATTGCATGGAACTCCTGAAAGTGCTGGAATACCTCATCCTTTGTCTTCAGGAAATACACCCACAACTTCCTTGATGCATCATCAATGAAAGTCAGAAAATACTCGCGGCCGTTAAGTGACTCCACTTCGATTGGGCCACAAACATCGGAATATACCATGCTGAGCACTTCTATTTTCCTCTTGCTCGTTGAACTGAATGAGACTCGATGCTGCTTGCCATAAAGACAATGATCACATGACTTCAAGACACTTCTTTTGGATAAGGGTATCCTGGATTGCTTTGCCAACAGATGCAATCCCTTCTCACTCATGTGAGCTAGTCTTTTGTGCCATAAGTCCGGTGACTCCTTGTCTTCTACTGTATTAAGACTTCCCAGACAGATCTTTGTTTGAGTCTCGTACAGTGTTGAATACATCTC
The DNA here is from genome assembly GCF_004153795.1 of Camellia sinensis. NCBI lineage: Eukaryota > Viridiplantae > Streptophyta > Magnoliopsida > Ericales > Theaceae > Camellia > Camellia sinensis. The sequence goes on along the minus strand of NW_021025614.1, from coordinate 410,760 downwards.
TCCTCTGGCAATTGTCAAAGCTCCTCCTGTCAACTTCCAACGGCCATTTACGAATGTACTTGTATAGCCCTATCTGTCTAGAGCGCTTCCGGAGATAAGATTAAGGTGCAAATCTGGAACATGCCTCACATCTTTGAGAACCAACTTATGTCCGACATTAGTTTGAATACTAATGTCACCAATATCCACAATCTTCGAATAGCTAGAATTCTCCATTCGAACAGTGCCAAAATCTCCAACGTTGTACGAGCTGAAGAGTTCTATATGGGAAGTGGCGAGATAGGATGCAAGTGTGTCTATCATCCACTCTGTACAGCTGTGGTCAACCACGTGAAGGCAATCCCCCTCTTCACCAACTGCGAGAAGTATTTCATCTTTTGTTGTGGCTGTTGTGTTCTCATCTCCCTTTAACTTACTACTTTGGCCTTTATCTTTCCTGCTTGGGCAGTTCCTCTTTATGTGACCCTCCTAGCCACAGTGAAAACAAGTGAAGCTAGAGTTACCTTGACTTTTATTGTCTCTGAATTTACTCTTGTTGTTCCATCTGCCTCTACTCTTACTTCTTCCACTACTGCTTCCTCTACCTCTGTCTCTGCCTCTATTTTCTGTGACAAGTGCATGGGTATGATTACCTCTCATGTCTTTTCTCCTTGTCTCTTCATTATACATGGCATCTGTGACCATGCTCATGGTCAGCTTCCCTTCAGATACAGAGTTGTTGAGAGAAACCACCAACATCTCTCAGCTGTCCGGTAAAGAACTGAGCAGTAGTACGGCTTGCATTTCATCGTCCAAGGGCATCTTGACGGTTGCAAGTTGATTCACCAGATTCTTGAATTCACTAGTGTGCTCGGCGACAGACACACCATTCTTCAACTTCAGATTTACAAGCCTTCTTATCACCAAGGCCTTGTTCCAGGTAGTCTTCGACTGGTATGTTCCTTCTAACATTGTCCAGAGAACATATGCATCTTTTTCCTGGGCGACATGGTGGAACACACTATGGTCTATCGATTGTCTGATCTGACCGACAGTCTTCCGATTCGTCTTTATCCAGTTTTCATCCTTCTCTGCTTCCGATTTAACCCCTTTTAGAGCAATAGGGTTAAACGGTTCTCTACAATATAAGACTTCTTCCATCCACGGCTTCCAGATTCCATAATTGGAAGCATTCAACTTTATCATCGATCCTGAAGTTGATGTGGATTCCTCCATCGTCTTCTTACTTGTACAAAAAATTCTGAATTTAGACAAACAAACCACACTATTAAGTCTGAAATGGTCAAATTAGCAAGAAAAGCACTTCCTTTACTTTTTTAGGGAGCTCAATGAAATTTCTTCCAACTCAAGAGGCCAAATTGCAATTTCCCAAAACTCTAGGGATCTTATTGCAATTTTTGGAAACTTCAGGGATTGAAATGCAATTTACCACAACTTCAGGGGCTCAATTGCAATTTCAAAAACTTTAGGGGCTGAAATTTTACCACAACTTTAGGGCTAAATTGCAACTTCATAAACTTTAGGGGCTGAAATGTAATTTACCACAACTTCAGGGGCAAAATTGCAATTTCAAAAAACTTTGCTGATGTAATGATGACGTCACAGTGACATAAACCTTCTTCAAATGCTTTCGCCGAACTGAATTTCAGGCGAATCTTCGACAAGCTCTACGGCACTTGTTTTAACTCCAATTTTGACGAATTTTATATCGTCGAAATCATCTCGAAGAGACGCACCTCCTGGTGTGCTCAAAAGTTTATTTCAAGATAATATTTCAAAAACATACTATTTTTCTCCAACTGGACTCTGATACCACTTATTAGGATTAGACACACTTAGAAATCAATCACACACACACAGAAAAATGAGACACAAGAGATTTACGTGGTTCGGCAATTGCCTACGTCCATGGGAGAGATATCCACTATAGAATTATCCCAGAGGGAGTTTACAACACTCACACCTCACTCTCTCTCTCTATAGCACTCTCACTCACTGAGATTAAACAAACACACTCTGTGTTGCTTCTACATCCCTTCCTCCTCACGTCAATTTATACACGAAAGAGAAGGGAACAAAGTGAAGAAAAATTTATTGAGTTTGGGCGGCCACCTGCCCTCTTCCGTCTTCCCTCGTACTTCTTGACTTGGAGACAACCCTCATTAACTCCTCCATGTGGGCTGGAGCTAACAAACTGATCACCAACTGTTGATTTATCGATCTTCGAACTGCAAGGAACGCCTATTGTATCAATTGAGTCCTCCACTGCCTCGAAAGCTCAAATATTTTTAGCTTTGGGCCTAATCACTTTGAAAGGCATAAATTTTCACTTTACTCTAATTCCAAAATCCTCCATCTGAAACCCATCAAAAGCACCTCTCTGCCTAACAATATACTCTTCCAAGAAAGAATGGATTGTATCTCAATTGTGAAAGAAATCCCCATCCAAAAAGTACTTAGCTCCTAAATCCCCATCCAGAAAGTTGGTTACATTTTTGATTCAAGAAACAGAATTAGAAAATTTATGTAATGAAATAGTAGTGCCAAGTAAGGATTTTGAAGTTGCAGTTTTTAGCTCAGATGGCCAATCGAGTAGTTTATTATCAATATGGAGTAGATAAGTTTATTTGTGTGTGTGTGTGTGTGTGTGTGTGTGTGTTCAATAGGAATTACTTGTTGCTGAAAGGTAAGCTCCTAGTGAATTTTGAATGTATAATTGCAAGTATTTATGCTTCAAATGGTGATGGAAACAGAAGGTATGAGAGGAGCTACTTGAACTGAAAAAGAAATTTCAGCTATTCTGTTGCTTGGGGGAAGATTTTAATGAAGTAAAGAAAACATGTGAGAGACAAGGGTGCCTAAGAGTAAAGAGGGAAATGAGAGTTTATCTACTTCATCGATGAAATGGAGCTAATTGATTTGCCCATGATTTGAAGGAACATGAACAAATTTTCAAGAAAATAAAACGCACATGGTTGGACCGCTTTCTAATTTCAGAGTGATTCAAAAAATTTTATAGATACAACATTATGGTTTAAGTGTTAATTTCAGATGAAGGGCCTAAGCCTTTTCGTTTGTTTGTTTTGGGTGAATAACCTTTTCGTTTGTTGATGCCTCACTTATTGGAAGTTCTTAGATGGTAGTGATGGGGAGTGGGAAAGAGACAGCTAAGCGTTAGGCTGGTTTTATCTTGTCAAAAAAATTGGAAAATTCAAAAGCTTCTTCGAAGCAATTGAATTCTTCTATCTTTGGTAATATCTGAATGTGAAAATTGAAGATCTTCGAAGGAAACTACATGAAATTGATCTTATCAAGGAGGATAGAGTTTTTGGGAAGAGAGTGAAAATGAGTTAAAAGAGAAAATTGAGAAATGGGCTAAGATTCTGAAGGAGACAAAATGCAAGACAATGTGTGGAGACAAGATTACAAAAATATTTCCACGTTGTGGCAAATAGTAGATATAGAAAGAATTATGTGGGACCCATTGAGGCAAATGGACTAATTAAAGATGTTCCAAAAGAGGTTTAATCTGAAGCAATTTAAGGTTTTTTTTTTTTTTTCTTTTTTTTATTATTTATTATGAACAATCATGACAAAGTCTAGATGTTCAGTTCACTCATAATTTTCCTTTGAGAGGTTTTTAAAAGGGAAAGTTATAGGCTTGATGGTTTAATTTCAACTTCATCAAAAATGCTTGGAAGATTATCAAAGGTAATTTCTTGTAGTTTTTGAATTAATTTTGTGCTGATGGGAAAATTGTCAATGTTTGAATTCTATCTATATTGTTTTGATTCCAAAGATTGAAAAGCCTTCTAATTTTAAGAACTTCAGACCAATAAGCATTGTAGGGTATCCTTATAAAATATTTTTAAAGATATAATCTAAAACAATTAAAAATGTTTTGTCATAAACTATTAGTGATCCTCAAGCTGTCTTTGCAGCGGGACAGCTATTGGACGGGGTCTTAATTGCAAATGACTTTTCGTGTTGCAAACCAGCTTGATAAACAACAATGATTCATAACACTAGTACATTGGAAATGTCAAATAAAAAAAAACAAGGCACGGGCAATGGTTGCTATTAGAGCAATACTTTTAGTGCTCTCAACCATTTTTTACTTGATAAATTGCAAGGATGATTCCTATAAGGTGATAGAGAGAGAGGAAGAAGGATAAAAGAAATTACACTTAATTAAGAGTAATATTAGGAACCTTAAATGTTTTATCAAATGTCTTACGAAGTGTCTCATATGAGTGTAGGACTCACATCATGTGAGTCTCACACTCACATAAGACATTTAAAAAAATATTTAAAATTCGTAGAATTTTTCATTAATTAATTAGTGTAAATTATAAGGGACAGAAGGGTCGACGTGTCCTGCATTTTGCAATAATCAGAAATATCAATCATCATTTTCAAGACTAATCTACCATCATATATGAAATTTGTCAACATTTTTCCAGATGTAACTTCCATGTTCAATTCTTTATTTTTTGTACCATAACCCAAAGTCATCAAAGTTGTGGCACATACTTTGAGTCATCATCATTGGTCATTACCATTAATGTTCTTGTTGTGATTTTTATGGCATAATGCATTATTGCCATTGAATAATTGTATGCGTCATCTCCATTTTTTAGAAAGATAAACATGATCATGTGCTATCGCGTCATTCAATTAAAGGTGGTTTAGAATGATTTAAATAAGTGTACTTTTTTATTTTTCATGAAATATGAATTGGGTATAGATTGGGTTTGAAGTGAAGTAATTTAAATAAGATGATGTGACTTAAATAAAATGGTGACTTTTTGAGATTATGACAAACAAGGCCTTAATTGTTGATGAATTGACTATACCAGAACAAGTAATAGCATGTATTGAGGAAAAAAAAAAGAGAGTAAATTACACTTATATTTCTTAAGATTTGGGTTTAATACATATCACCTCTTGACAGTTGAAAAATTACACTAATCTCGTGTCATTGTAATTATTTAGACAGAATGAAGACATTAAACTCATACATTCTGTCGTTTTTTACTTTGCTTTACTTTCTCTTTCTTTTTTTTTTTTTTGCCTTTCCTTTGCTTTATTTTTTTTTAAATATAATTTCCTCCTTTTTTCTACTAAGAGTTATTATATTTTATATATGTAGGGATTTGTGAAATGATATTATTAACTACAAAGGTGGGAATCTAATTTCTTAAATGTCAGGAGATAAGATGTAATTAGACCAAAACTCAACGAGTGTCCATGTTTGGTTTGAGTTTTTTGGATAAAGTTTTTTAAAAATTGAGTTTTTTGATTTTTGTGTTTTTTTGTTTTTAGTGAATATTTTTAAAATTTTAAACATATTTTTTACTTTTTTAGATGCACCTTACTTAGATGTATCCAAAAAGTAAAAAATTTGTGAAAAAATATTTTAAAAAATTAATAAATATATAAAAATATAAAAAATGTACTGAATTCTCGTATTTTTTTTGTATTTTTGGTATTTAGTGAATTTTTAAAAGGTTTTTTTCAATTTTTTTTTTTACTTTTTAGGTATATTTATGTTAGGTATGTTTAAAAATTAAAACAATTGCTTAAAATATTTAAAAAAATCAGTAAAAACAAAAAAAACACAGAAAATACGAAAGTAGAATTTTTTGAAAAGTGTTTTTGAAAAATGATAACCAAGCAAGGTGATGTAATTTATCCAAAAAATAATCATAAATAGTGAAAAGTCCCCCTTTTTTTTTATACATTGAAAAATAGTGAAAAGTCCTTCAACATAAATATGTAGTTTAAAAAATAAAAAATAAATAAATAAACATGTGAGCATTTTTTAATGTGTAAAATCCTTTAACATTTATTTCTCATGAATTAAGGACATATATATATATATATATATTGTTGTTTTTAGCTTTCATTAAAGTCTCTCTCTCTACATACACTAGTAGTTGACACACGCAACACGTGTGAACTTCAAGTAAGTAAAAATAAAAATAAATGATAAAGAAAGTAATATCATAATACTTTTATTGCTCAAGTGATAAGAGGTTTTTTTTTTTTTTTTTTTTTTTTTTTTTTTTAAACTCAAGGTCAAGGTTTCAAAATATGTGCACTTTTTTTTTTATTAAATAGATAAACGAAAGACACGTGACATAAGAAGAAATAAGCAAAGGCTTAGACACCACATACAGTCTTCACTTAAATTCACTTAAATTTATATATATATATATATATATCTTGAGCGGTCCAAGTTGAAAATTTTGACAAGATTGAATTTAAGCACCGTTGAGATGGTTTCACGATCAAGTCGTAGAATTTCAATGACTGTTATATTTCAAACTTTTTTTTGTTATATTCGATGATTGTTTGAATTAAAAATTGCCATTGAGCCATAGAATTTCTAGGTAGCTTAGACTAGATGATATAACGAATTTGATATATTTCATTTGTTTCTCGAAGAGTGAATAATTATTGAAAAAAAATTCAAGTAAAATTGAATATTGAATAATATTTATTTTGTTTGTTATGATTGTTTTCAATGAATTTGATTAAATAATAGTGTTTTTGTTTGTTGTTAGATTAATTTTACTTTGGTTTGGTTTGGTTTGCTTTGGTAAAAGTAGCCTTTGTTTTGTTTTGGTAATACTCTGTTTAAAATGGATACTAAAATTTTATTTGATTTGCTATGACAATATGTAATATGTCTTTTACTTGTTGATGTTCTATTTAAAATTAACAAATTTTACACTGCTAACATTGCATTTCACTATTTTAATAAATTTTCATTTAATATTTCTACTAGTGACGATAACAACTATAGTGACTATAGTAATGGTATTTCACTACTTAAATGCTAAAATATCACAATAAAATTTATGTTAAATAGAGTAAAATTTTACTGTTGATGTTAATTTTAACAATAAAAATTTAACTATGGTTTTTTAAAAATTCCATGGCCAACATGGATCTTGTTTGATAAATTTCGACGAAAGAATTCTAAAAATATTGATTTTATTAAAAACAGATATTTTGATCAAAGGTTATATTATTTTAAAATTTGAATTATGATTTTAATTACTAACAATATTTTGGTAATTTTGATGCATGTTGGCCTTCTCAAGGAAATATTTTTGGAAGCAATGAAAGTTTGCGGAAAAAATTTTATTTGAAAAACAATTTTTCAAAGAAATACCACCTGATTACACAATTTAAAATACCTCAATCCAAGTGTTTGATAATACCTTACCAAGCGATCCAACTGTCTCGCCTCCAAAGTAATTCACCTTGCACCCTCTTGATTTATTTTTGTGTATATTTTTCTATAGACCTTAAAAATTATGATGGCCAATTTTTGTATCAAATACATCTGATATATATACACAAAACATGATAGAGTTTGCATGTAGGTGGGATCCTTAGGGATCTATATCTTTTAGTTGTGGTGATAAAATAAAAGATGTATCGTTTCTCTTAAATATGCACGATACAACTTATCTAAATTTTCATTAATTATCTTTTAAATAGATAATATAGAACTTTCACTAATCGCAATACAGTCTATCAACACATTACAATTAAACTACTAAAAGTACAAAATTACGAGTGAGGCCTTTTCTTACAATTAGTCACAAATTTCCTTCCACCAAACTATATTTCACATGAGTTACTAGGTATGGATAAATCTATCACTATCAAAAACCCTAACTCATGTAACCGAATTCTAAATTTTTCCTTCTTCTAATTGGACCCCAAAAGCATTTTTCAAAAATAGTACTTTTGTAATTATACATGTATAAAAATATTTTTATGAAAAAGTTACTAGCCGATTTTCTTTTGGTCCAACGTTAATAGGAAAAATTACTTGAAGATACTTTCTCACTTTGAGAATGGTGGATTCCATATTAAGCACCTATATAAATCAATTACCACTCACATAATCCAACATGTCTGTATATAGCCTTTGGTTCGGCGTCATCGATTGACAATATCAAAGTTAAAGGAATAGTTAATTAATTTATACAAGTCTCTCAGGTCAACGGAAAATAAGTGCATTGTTATTACCTTTTAAACTGGCAGTGATTATTCCATAGGTGTTCTCAAAACCGATTATGTTCAGTGCATGTACTTATTGCATAGCACCCACTTATTTGTCTAAGGTCACTACCTCAATGATGGAGTTAATCATTCTATCATATAGCAGCAAAACAAGTGTAGGCCATAGTAGTGCGGCGCTCAATCAACACCCATAGCCTAGAAAATTAATTGGGTCTACAAGGCACCGAAAAATCATAGCTCCCAACTTTTGGTTCATTAACCATTAGCATGTTGTTCTACAATGTTACCCAAGGGACCTTATATTCACATCATATGTAACATTAAATATAACATTTCCTACAATAATAATATACAAAGTGCAAAATAAAATGCCATGCAGTTTATTTAATCAGTTAATAAAGCCAACAAATTGGTTTTTGAGGGCATAAAGGCTAACATTCTCCCACTTGCACTCAAAACCAATTACACATGTATTTAATACCATTCTCTTTTAAATAATTTCAAAAATCATCTAAAGGGTATTCTCCTCATGATCTGATCGAAGAGCTTTTATGCTTTTTCTAAGTTGCTTTTCTACTTCACTACCAAATTCCTTGAACTTTTCAAAGGATTCAGACTTATGTTTCATTAGGTACAAATAATCATACCTAGAATAATCATCGGTGAATGTAATGAAATAGTAAAAACCAACTCTTGTTATGTGATTTATTGGACCTCAAACATCTGTGTGTATTAATCCCAAAGCTTCTGTGGCTCTAATTCCTTTTCCTAGAAATGGAAGTTTAGCCATTTTTCCTTGCAAGCAGGGCTCACAAATTGGATAAGGCCCAATTTTCAAAAAATCTGAAGGCCCATCCTTGACCAATCTATTTAGATGCTCTAAATTGATATGACCAAGTTTCAAATGGCAGATGTAAGTTTGATTAACATCCCTGTTTCTTTTAAGGGGTAACCTACCAGTGGATATATCATTCTCAACACAATTAATATAATTGTCAACAGTAATAAAATAAAGACCATCTATTAAAATGCCAGAAACCACAAGCTTTATTGTTGTGCTTAATAACAACTTTGGAAGAAAAGGAAAAACAATATCCCAATGAAATTAACTTTGAAACAAAAATTAAATTTCTACGGATATCTGGCACAAATAGACAATCTTCTAAAACTAAAGTCTTATTAAATGATAATCCAAAATAAAAAGTTCCTATGGAAACCACAGCAACTGTTGCACTTGTTCCCAGCTTTATTAGCATCTCCCATTCATTAAGCCTTCTGGTCTCCTTGAACCCCTACAACATATTGCAAATGTGTGAGGTCGCACCAGAGTCTACACACCAAGCATTAGGAGGACCAATCAATAAATTGGTTTCAATAGCAAACAAATTTAACATAACTTCCGAAGGTTTGTCCTTTTTCAGTGTTGGCAAATAATGACAGCAGTTTCTCTTCCAATGGCTAGGCTTTCCGCAATGGAAACAATTTCCTTTTCTTTTCTTTTTGTCTATGCCCTTTTTAAAAACACCTTGTGTTTTTCCAGAGAACTTAGAGCCCATAGATTCTTTATTAAAATTATTCTTGCCCTTAGGCTTGAATTTTCTAGGACCTTTCTTCTCACCCCTCATCACAGTGGGTTGGCTCTTTTTAATAAGATCCTCTGTTGCTTGCAACATATTAAGTACCACTGATGGTGTAACAATCATCTTATTCATATTGTAATTCAAAATAAGCTTGTGGGGGCCGAATAATAAGAGACGTGAATAGGCCGAATAATTGGACCAGGAGTCGAAATATATATATCGCATTCGGTCCTAGTCGGCCAAATAACCGATTGATTAAGGGGGTCGGGTGGAAAGCAGTTAGCAGCAAAAGGAGCCGAATAAATAGTTATACGGCGAATTGAAAGTGGGCCTAATCCCATGGTCCAGGAAAGAAAAGATATAAATAGAAGAACGTCAGCCAGAAAGAGGTATATGAGAACCATTACGCTTAACTTAAAATACAAGTAATCCAAAGTATAGAGACTGACTTGCCCGTCGGAGTGCTAATTTCGGCACCCCCGACCGGAGTGTTTATTCCTTTTCAGGTGATTAGCTGAGGATCACGAGCGTCCCCCAGGATCAGAAGAGTATTTCCGAACCACTTCCCCACAATTGGTGCCGTCTGTGGGAATACTCAAGCACATCCATGGCGGGCATGACGGAAGATCCTCCGGCAGCCACTGTTGACCCTACACCGCAAGATGAAACTACTCCAAGCAACATGCTTGGGCCAAAGAATATTACCGCAAGAAGGCCCTTGAACTTCGGTTCACCCTCGACATCAGCACAAGAGGCAATGCAAGCAATTATGGAGCAAGCAAAGCAAAACGAACAGAGGTTGGAGAACATGATCGCTGAGAACAAACGTCTCCATCAGGACTTGGCCTTGGAAGTAGCGAAGTCCAAACAAGTTGTATGCCAAGATCCGGAACGACCTCTGAGGACAGGTGGTCGACGACCTCGAGCTCGACAACAGGACACTGACAGTGACTCTGACTCATTATCCCCGGAGCCCAAAAAGAAGGGTCGACTCGAAGCTACCAGCTCCTCTGAAAAGAGTGTACGTATAAGGCATAAGCGAAGGCGAAACAGTTCAGATGAAGAAGACCAGCATAATCCCTTTGTACGACGGATCGTAATGGCGGTTTTGCCCAAAAAGTTCAAAGCTCCGTCGTTCACTCTCTATGATGGAAAATCAGACCCCACCAATCATATCTGTCACTACAAGCAAGCCATGACATTGCATGCAAATGACGAGGCCCTCATGTGCTGAATATTTCCCAGCAGTTTGGGACCATTGGCTGTCAGGTGGTATTATAAACTAGAGCCGGCTTCGATCAAGAGCTTCCATCAATTACAAAAATCCTTCAGGGCCAGATTCATCACCAACGAGGTCCAGCTAAAACAAGCTAACTCTCTCTGGGCAATGCAGATCCAGCCAGGAGAAACACTAAGAGTGTATTCAGCACGCTACTGGGAGTGCTTTAATCTTGTTGATCATGCTTGCAATGACTCCATGGCCATCACCACCTTCAAAATGGGTTTGCATCCTGACAGTGCTCTCCGCAGCTCCTTGACTAAAAGACCTCCCAAAACAGTCTGGTCGTTGATGAAGAAAGTTGAGGAATACTGCAAAGTGGAGGATGACACCTTGCGGGTTAAAGCCGGAAACGTGGCCAACAAAACGGCCTTTTTTGAAATTGCTCAGTCGATAAGTTTCGTACCACCTCAGAGCCCCGAACCGCGACATCGGGCTAAACGAGATAAGAGATGGGATTCTCGCCGATCAGCAACTAATGCTCCCACCGAGCAAGTGAACAACTACAAGTCGATAGCAGGCGCACAAGGTGCGCCGACATGAAATATACGGAGTTGACAGAGCCGATCAGTGTGGTTATGTCCAAAATCCAACACCTTCCGTTCTTCAAATGGCCGTCGAAAATGATGGGACCTCCCGACACACGAAGACGGGATAGGCGGTGTGAGTATCACAAGGATCATTGCCACAATACTGAGAGTTGTTGTGCATTGAAGGATCACCTGGAGGAATTGGTACAAGATAGTCGGCTACAACAGTACGTTCGAAAAGGCAACCCAACTGAAGCAATAGCCTTAAGACAGGATTCACCTCTGCTCGGTGTGATCCACATGATATACAGCCTGCCAATGTCATCCGCAATGCATACGATTCAGTCAAATCCCGACCATCAAAATCAACTCACTCCGGCTAAACGGCCCTATGAAGCTGCAAGCATTGCTTCCGACGATTCAGATTTGGCCGGAATGACACTTCCCCATATTGATCCCTTGGTAATTGAGTTACGCGTAAACCGGTTCACCATTGAGCGCGTACTCATTGACCTAGGGAGCACATCGAAAGTTATGTATTACAAGACATTCATCAAACTCGGCTTCTCTGAATCGGACCTTTCTCCGGCTCCCTATCCACTATTCGGCTTCAACTCCAATCCAGAATACCCATTAGGGAAAATTACACTACCCGTTCGAGCGGGCTCCCGAATAGTGGATGTGGAGTTCTTGTTCGTCAAGCTGCTATCGCCGTATAATCTCATCATGGGGCGATCTTGGTTGCATACTATGCAGGCCGTGCCAAGCACCTATCATCAGCTACTACGCTTCTCGACGGAACGCGACATTGAGCAAATCTGTGGCTCCCAGAAATCGGCACAAGCATGTTATCTCCTTGCTGAAAAAATGCCAAAGGAGTTGCAAGTGAACTCTATTGAGGTGACGGATCGGGAGAGCCTCGACGATGTTGGGCGGCTCCCTAATGAAAAGGCCACGGAAGCCCTAGATCGAGTTGAAATCAACGAAAACCCAGACCGGTTCTTCATGGTCGGCGCTTCCTTGAATCAAGCCGACAGACAACAGCTAATTTCTTTCCTGCTCGGCAACCTTGATGTATTTGCGTGGACTCCATATGAGATGCCGAGTGTAGATCCGTCTGTTTTGCAGCACCGTTTAAATGTTGACCCTAAATGCAAGCTGATCATTCAGAAAAGCCGACGATCAGCCGCAGAGCACACTGCTGTCGTCGTTGAAGAGGTTGACCGGTTGCTTGATGCCGGGGCAATCAGGGAAGTGACCTACCCTACATAGCTCTCAAAATAGATACTTGAGTACTTTATTAATATCTCATATATATTCATAAGTTGTTAACCATCTACTCTAGCAAGTATGCTCTTTAATAATTATAGTGTTATCAAAATAATCATTTAAATAATTATTGTTTGTAAAATAATGGCATTTTATTTGATGTTTGAGTATGTTGTGATCATTGTAACACCCCAAAATAAATATGATAAACCCATCTCATAAGCGGAAGTATAATTGAAACGACTTGCTTTCATTACTCAAAGTTTGATATACATTTACGAGATGATAACAAAAGAAAGCTATACAATTAGTCATATGCCTTGGTGGCTTACATCTTTCCAAGTTACTGTTTGGGTACAACAAAAGTGAGTCTTTAAGCTCAATACAGATAAAGCCCGAAGCTTGTACAAAATGAATGAAAAATAAAATAAACAAGATGAGCCTTCAGCTCTACGATCCTCCCAAGCTAGGTCCTTGGCAGAGGCATATCACCAACACCTAAAAATGGTTTTTCCCAAGTAGAGTGAGTCAAAGCCCAGTAGAAATAATCTAACACAATATATGAATCTTAACAAAGATATAAGTATGATATGCATATCCAATGCCTGTGATAAAGTCATTTATAATTCTTTTACAAAACCATACCATGCCAAGCTTTATATCACAATCTCTTTTATCTCAATTCATGAGTCCTTTCCATCTCATTCAGACAACCAAACTGAGCATACAACTCAATGAGTCTCCAACCAACACAGCCATTATAGAAACACTTCTATTTGCCATTTTACGGATATTTTGTCCGCGAGAATAGGCACCCATGTATATGCGCGGTTTTCGAAACTTTCACCCTGGACACACAAGCCAACTTAATTCAATGAAGTACATCTTCTATCTCCTCCCAAACATAGACTACATCCACTTTCTTCTCCTAAACATCATACATTTACAATGTATTAAAGACATAGTCATATTCAATGACAACGGATGAGTGGTTAGTTTCAATTCACATAATCCTCATGCAATTTCTACAACAATCATAGCTATCCTCCACTGATAGCCTAAAACAGATATTTCTAAATAGATATACAATCTCCAAGACAGATAAACTATCCAAATTTCAAAGTGTGAGTAGCAAAACATAACTAACTCCACCATTCACATAAACATCCCTCAAATTTCACATTTTCAATGCCAATTCCATTTATTTATACAGAATAACTGTTTGAGACATCTTTAGGGCAAAACTTCGTTTTCTTCTAAAATCCAACCCAAGTATCAAATCAACAATTTTATCACCACACAACCTCATATTCACCCCCATAATCATTTCCCATACATTCATTTGAAAACCCCTCTTTTGATTTTAAATCAAAACCTTAGGTTTGTTCAAAATCCTCCAAACATTTCAATATTGTTTATATAACAACAAATAGCTAAGTTAAAAACCCTAGCAGAGTGTAGAGAATCCCTACCTCAAGCTTAGAAGACCAAGGAAACAATGGACGAACTTCAAGGATGCCGAAACCAAGCTTTGTTCAGACCAAAATGGAGCTCTAGATGAGCTCTACATTTTTCCCAAAGACACTAGGGTAGAGAAACCAACGGATCTAAGTGTTTTAGAAGAGAGAATGTGAGTTTTAGAGAGAGAAACTCTAGATCTAGGGTTTTTGAAGTGTTTAGAGATATATATATATATATATATGAAAAAGTGATGTAGAATGACCTCTTTATGAACTGATATATGCACAGTCCGCTCGAGTGCGAGAAGTGACGCTCGAGCGCCCAAACACAATAGGTTGTTCCGCTCGAGCGCTAGAAGTAACACTCGAGTGCAGAATACACACTTCTAGTAGTTTTGCAGACAGAAGACCAATGCTCGAGCTCAAAAAAGGCCGCTCGAGCCGAGACTGCTCGAGCGTAGAAAGTACCGCTCGAGCGTAGAACACACCCTCTCAGTAGTTTTGCAGACCTGCAAAAGTACTGAGAGTTCACAAAGCCCGCTCGAGCGCAAGAAGTGACGCTCGAGTGGAGGAGAAAAATTATGGGTAACAAAAGTTTGAAAACCAAACAACCAACCTATTCCAATAGCCAAACTCAAGAAAGTATAAGGAAAGTAAGACATGAACAACAATGAGAAACCATGAAACCCAAATCTAGGATACAAACTCAGTCGGGTCTAAACCAGAATCGCTATAATCATATTGTCAACAATGACAAAATTTATAAAAATCATGATTCCAAACTGAATTAAACCGAACCATGTTTTTCATGGTTTGGTTTGGTTTAGTTTGGTCTCAAGATTTATTTCAAAACCAAACCAAACCAAATAGAACATTACACATACTTATTATTGAGGAGTATCATTTTGACTTCTTAAACTGTAAAAGCACACAAATAAACTCTTTAAATTATTGAGAAATATCACTTTGCCCCTAAATTATAAAAGCGTACAAATGGATCTCTTAAACTATTTGCATGTTTCTCAGTTGATACATTTTGTGAGGGGTCCAATGTATACACTTTTATAGCTTAAAGGGATTCATTTATATGCTTTATAGTTTAAGGGATAAAGTGATACTTCTCAATAGTTTATAAGGTTCATTTGTACGCTTTTATAGTTTAAAAGGACAAGTTGATACTTCTTAATAATGTAGGGAGTCAAGTTAATATTTCTCATTTTACTTAGGGTTCATTTGTTTAGTATTTTAGTCCACAAAAAAATAAATAAATAAATTAGGGTAAGTTACAATTTGTCCTCTTTATGTTTGTCTATTTTTTTTACTTTGAACCTTCATGTTTTAACTTTTCCTAATTCATTTCTAAAGCTAATTTTTATTTAAAATAGACAAAAATGTCATCTTAACTGTCACATAATATAAAAAATATGTAATTATATTGAGATGTGAGTTTGTATCAATGGTGCGAGTTTTGTATAATAAAATATTTTTATATTATGTGATCGTCATTTTGTCATTTTTTTTTTGGGTCTAATTTTGGACATAAGTTTACTTTTATAATAATAAATTAGAAAAACCTTAAAATATGAAGTGTCAAGGTAGAGAAATGACTAAACATAATGGGGACAAAGTATAATTTATCCAAAAAATTATTAAAAAGTAAAAAAAAAATGTTATATAAAAGTCTTTTTTTTTTCATTCTCTTTATTATTAGCAAAATGAGAAAGTGCATTGTAATTATTAGCAAAATTAATTTAAATTTTCTTGAATTGGTTATTTTAATTTGAGAAAGTACTTAAATTTGGTAGACCTATTTTGAAATTAACCTCAGTAAATTCAAATCGTTTATTTTTGAAAATTTAGAGGAAATATCATTTTGCCCTTAAATTTTCACGCGTTTTGCAATTTTGACACCCAGACTTCGATTAATATCAAATTTACACCCAAACTTACGAAATTTTGATTAATTTGGCCCTTGCCGTCACATTCCATTAATAATTGAACGGAATATGCTGACGTAGCACCAAAATTCATTTGTAATTTTATTTTACCCCTCAAACTATACCTTAAAAATCAATTTGCCTCCCAAATATAAAAAAATTAAATTTTAAATAATATATATTTTGCAAAAAAATAATAAAAATTCTCATTTAGAATTATCTTGAGATTATGAAGTATGGACAATTCGACAAATGTATCGTACCCATACCAGATACTTACCGATGTATGGTATTTCTTCATACGTACAGGATACACAAAACACGTACTCAAAATTTTCCTTCTTAAAAAAGATAAAATTTCTTTTACTATACTTCTTTTTCATTTTTAGTTTTGTGCTTAGCATGGTTTTAAATTTATGTTATGATTTGTAAGTTATTTAATATAATGATATTTAATTTTGGTTTATCTTATATCTATACTTTTGACATTAAATGTCAATTGTATGTTGGATTTAACAAATTAAACCATTTAATCAATTTTTATATTATTTCAAATTAAAAGCAAATATTTTTTTACAAACGTATTAGGTACTTTTGTTGGGATTTTACCATGTTAACGTACCCGTATCGTACCAATACCAGTATCCATACACATACCTATGCTTTATAGGTCTCAAATTATCTCGAGTCGATCCTAGAAAAAATTATTGAGCCGAAAATTTCTTAGCTACTCTATGTGTATGTGAGCACAATAGTAACTAGTTTATTACCTAAATTAATTTCAATAAAATTGATCGACTAATAATAATTTCAAAATTGAATGGGAAAAAATTTTCAAAATTCGATAAGTACCCAGTACGGGTACGACATGTTTATCGAAGTAACCATACTTAATAGTCTTAAGATAATTCTAAATGATAATTTTTATATTTTTTTTGCAAAGTATATATTATTTAAAATTCAATTTTTTATATTTGGAGGGGGGGACAAATTGATTTTTAAGATATAGTTTGAGGGATAAAATGAAATTCCAAATAAATTTTGGTGTCACGTCAACACATTTCGTCAAATTGTAGACGAAATGTGACGACAGAGGTCAAATTAATTTAGATTTCAAAAGTTTAAATATAAAATTGATATTAATCTAAGTCTAAAGTCAAATTGAAAAACACGTAAAAATTTGAGAGACAAAATGATATTTCCTCTAAAATTTATTTGAAAGTCATAATATTATCTCACATAGACAATACTTCATCTTGACACACCTATCCCAAACTTCATTGGCCAAAATTTGTACAAACCAATGTCAATTACATTCTTCAAAGACCCAACAAGAATATTCGATAGATCTCTCTCCTTCTCTCTCAATCTAATCAATCTTTTGGGTTGTTTATCTTATCTACTGTATCTCTATTATTATTATCCTGAATTCATGATTTTTTCATTATTTTGATTTAATTAATTATAATTAGGCTTTGGTTTTTTCGCATTGTCATCTTAATTTGAGAGAGCATTTAAACTTAGTATACCCATTTTAGAATTAATTTCGATAATTTAAACCGTTTTCTTTTTAGAACTCATTGCGTAAAATATTTATGAAAAAAATTAATGACGGTGAGTTGGTTTGGATCATGTTACGATGTGGATGATCACATTTATTAACCTGATCTTATTTATGGGTGTTGGAAATTAGGTCGGATTTGACCTGACCCATAACCCATAAGATAATCAAGAGATTATCTTTTAGGAGGTGTTTGAGTTATTGTGAAAGTCTACAACTCCACCTTTACTAGGAGAGAATCTCTAAATATTTGATATAGCGAAAACAATAATATGCATTATTTTTTGGTGTGAGTTTACCCAAAAATCTCATGCAGAATTTTTCTCTCTATTCTTTCCTCTTAGGTCACCATTACAGAACCTAGGGTTTTGGAGGTTGGATACTACATTGAGAAAAGTTGGTAGCTTCTCAATTGACGGAAGGTTTTCCGGACAAGGCTTGTAATTCAAGCATCTGATCTAAATCGTTTCTGCTACAAGTAATATGATTATCCGCATATTTTCCTTCATTGGTATCAGAGCTATGATTGCTTGGTTTCACCTCATGATTTGCTTGCCATAAATTAGATTTGTACATATTTAATTGAATATTACTGTGGGGATATATTTTCTGAGTACCAACACGCGACTAAGGTGACGCCGAGATGCCACGTGTCCTGGTCATGACGCCGTGGTTATCTCAGCGAGGCTGAGGTTACCTCCGAAGATATCAGAATCCGAGATAAGCGATTGTGATGCCCCTGTCCCGTAATATGTTAATTGGTCCTTAATATGAGTATGATTATGTGTTTAGTATGATTTTGTGTGCCATTATGTGAAAATATGCGGCTTTGAACTTCTATCTGTTCACCGTAGGAATATCTATTTCAATAATCTGCTTTGAAAATTAAATTGGAGGCCTTATCGGCCACAGAACCCGAAATTGATTACGCCATTGTGATTGGCATAATTTTTAGAACCTACGGTGAAATTTAATTGGAAATTGATTCGGATCAGATTAAATTGATTTAATTGTTGAATTAGTGCCAATTATTCATTATTATTAAATTGATGTTAGTGGGGTTGGTAGTGTTAAGACACCACACCTTGTATTCTCTCCTCATAACTTCCCTTGGCTGATCAAACTCTAAGAAAAACAAAGGGAGGGCCGGCTGTTAGAAAGAGAGGGAGAGAATTGGGTGATTTTGGCTCAAAGTTTGGGGAACTTGAAGATCAAACCCAAGATTTTGTTATAGTTTGGGAGATTGAACTCTTAGGTAAGTAAACTCATGGATTTTTGTTTGCAAATTTGTAAATTCAAGTGTGCTTAATGGACAAGGACATGAGTTAGCTTGATTATAAGGAAATTGAGTTGTTTGTGTTCAATTGAAGGTCAATGAAGGCATGCATGTATATAATTGTTGTGGAAATGCATAATCTAGCATGTATTGGGTTGAACATGGAAATAAAGGTGTTAAATCTTACATGCAAGCATGCTTTTGCTGTATTCCATGAGAATGATCACCATTTGTGTTATCTAAGTCGAGAATGTGGCTAATTCATCACATGCATATACAATTTATGAAGATGGGAGCTTTGAATGCATGAATGTGTATGTTGGAGTTGAGTCTAGTGCCAATTTGGGACATGCATGTGGTTAATTCATGAAAGTGGGCTCCATGATGTTGTGTTTTGGTGTTTATATCATGTTAGAGCAAATATATGTGAAGTTGGAGCCATATTATGTAGGAAATGTGGTTGGAAGGTCGAATTGGAGCTCAAGAACTCAATCTGGAAAACCCAGATTTTTTATGGCCACTCGAGCGGGGGAAGAGCCGCTCGAGCGGGGGAAGAGCCGCTCGAGTGGGAAAATCGTACTCAGAGCACTTTTTGCAGAGTTGGATTTCTGCTCGAGCGGGATATCTCACGCTCGAGCGGGGAGTTTTGTAGACAGGCCTTCCGCTCAAGCTTTCTATTCCACGCTCGAGCGTATTTTTCATGCAACCAGTACTTTTGCAGGCCTTAAGGGTCCGCTCGAGCGAGTAAGTTGACGCTCGAGCGGGGACCCTGTTCTCTAAAATTTTGTATGCTCGTTCTGTGTTTCGTTTTCCGTTCTCTTTCACTTGTAAGCACTCTTAGGCATATGTTAAGCATTGTAAATGGGTTAATGAGATAAGAAAAAAGCCTAAAGTGGAATATGTGAATTAAAGAACGGATTGAACTGTTAGTGACCCTTTTGTGTTCATGAAATATGTAGGGTCAAGCTCCAGGGCAAATCCACAAGCCGATCACTGTGAGTAATTTCGATATTTGAATGATTGTGAATGTCCAATTATTATTCCCTTATAAGCTTTATGAGTTGCTAATTGGGATTGTGGACAAAAGTCTGACAGGGATAAACATAAATGGACCAAAAGTCGTTTCGATAAACATAAATGGGCCAAAGGTCGTTCTGATAAACATAAATGGACCAAAGGTCGTTTCGATAAACATAAATGGACCAAAGGTCGTTTCGATAAACATAAATGGACCAAAGGTCGTTTTGATAAACATAAATGGACCAAAGGTCGTTCTGATAAACATAAATGGACCAAAAGTCGTTTCGATAAACATAAATGGGCCAAAGGTCATTTCACTAAACATATATGGACCAAAGGTCGTTTTGATAAACATAAATGGACCAAAGGTCGTTCTGATAAACATAAATGGACCAAAGGTCGTTTCGATAAACATAAATGGACCAAAGGTCGTTTTGACCTATATGAATGGACCGAAGGTCGTTCTGACATATATGAATGAACCGAAGGTCGTTTTGACCTATATGAATGGATCGAAGGTCGTTCTGACATATATGAATGAACCGAAGGTCATTGTGACATAAACAAATGGACCAAAGGTCGTTTTGACAGAAATGAATGGACCGAAGGTCGTTTTGATAAAAATGAGTGGACCAAAGGTCGTTTTGACATATATGAATGGACCTAAGGTCGTTTTGACATGAATGAGTGGGCCGAAGGCCATTTTGACACGAATGTATGGGTCGAAGGCCGTTTTGACATAAATGAATGGGCCGAAGGCCGTTTTGACAGAAATGAGTGGGCCGAAGGCTGTTTTGACATGAATGAAAATCCGAATAGGCCAAAGGCCAGGATGTTTGGAACTATAGTCACTTGATTTGAATTTCGTATAGTTATATATCTGTTAAATAGAAATATGAATTGGGCCCAAGGCCGTTTGGAACATGTTGTTCTACATTGTTATGTAACTTCTGTATTTGATTTGATATTATTCACTGGGCTTTCGCTCACGCTCATTCATGTGTTTGTAGGTGAGCCAAGAGAAGTCCAAACCCAGCCTTAGTGAAGTCTGTGAGGAGCAACAAAGGTTTTGGAGAGTCTGCCCTCGTGTCTCACGTACGAGACCCGTCTTCGCCCTTTTGTTATGTATTTATATTTTGTCATGTTGGCGAGGACTTTGTGTATATCTATACATAGCTGTGATGGGTTGACTTAGTTTTGAATGATCCTGTTTGTACAAAACTTATGTCGCTATGTTTTTGTCGTGAGTTATTAACATACATATGTCTGGAACGTTATGACGTGCATATAAGCACAGCTCTATGGACAAAGTTTTAAATTTCTTTCGCTTGGCCCCCATTAACTCTATTAAAATACGTTTGGGTTGGTTTGAAGCCGTAGGTAATATCATGATTACTGGCCGGTTACGTCCTTAACCCACGGAGGCGGGTTGGGGTCGTGACACGGATAAGGCACAAGAGTCCTAGAAAGGGGAAAGACTATAGTTGGGAAAGGATAAGACTCTTAGGGAGTTTATTCCAATCCTACTGGGAGTCCAAGATTAATAGTAATCCTAAATCCATTAGAACTAGGCTCCTGTTGCGACAAGGATTGAGTTAGCTATAAAAGAGAGGCACCCCGTGGGTCTAAGGTACGCAATTTCAAATTCTGAACAGTGAGATTTGCACTATTGATTATCTTTGAGAGATATACTGACTTGATCGTCGGAGTACCCGCGGGTGGACGAACCACCGCTGGAATCTTCTCTTTCTGTTGCAGGTCAACCAGGTGTCATGTATTCTGCCAATGTTCTCCAACTGAATACTAAGTTGGGCAGTGTGATCGAAAAATTACTCACACAATTTGGCGCCGTCTGTGGGAAAGAAAGGAGAATAGATGGCCAGTAACGGACAAAAGGAAAAGATTGGGGACGACACTCCTGCTGGGAGTGGGAGACCTATTGACCTTGATGTCGAAGGAGACGAATGCAACGCAAAAACTCGTGACCAGAATCACAGAGTGAAAGACGTTGGCCAGACTAGCGACGCACTAAAGAAACCAGATCGAAGTGGATACTACAACGAGGACGACCTCCAGGTATGGAAGGATAGGTGCCTGCGAAGGGACGAAGTGGTAAAAGAGATGGCAAACAAATTGGTAGACCTGCACTCGGTCGTCAATTTCATGATGCAAAATAACGTCATGAAGCCACCATTCCCGTTGCAGGACACGCAGTTTCCAGCGGCCAATGCCCAAAAGGGAGGGCAAAAAACAATCCCCGTAGCCCCTCAACACAACGGAAGCGAAAGATACTCTCACCGACCTTCTAGGGAATTCGGACGAAGAGAGTCAAGAAGAGAAGAATCACAGAGGACGCATCGCACAAAGAAGGCAGACCCCAAAGGACATCGGCAGGTTCAGGGGCAGGCATTGTGCTTCGACACAACTCATGGAGAAGGGTCGAAAAGGACTCACCACGAAGCTGAAAGTAGCGCACCAAAAAGACTGAAAGCAGGAGATAGCCGAGCTCCTGGGTGGACGAAGGAGGACTTAAGAGATTACCTCAAGAGGAAGCAACAGAATGCTGACGCCCAGGTAACCTCCCCAGATAATCCGAGGAGACCATTCTCGGTAGAATTGGACAGGTTTGAGGCACCAAAGAGATTCAGTATGTCGAGGTTTCAAATATATGATGGTATGTCAGACCCCAACTTCCACGTCGAACTATATTTGAACTCAATGGCATTGTATAGTGGGAACGAGTCGTTGCTCTGCAAAATGTTCCCCTCATCTTTCGAGGAGATTGCATCAGATTAGTTCCACAAATTAACAAAGGGAAGCGTGAAGACTTGGGAAGGCCAGACCGAGATGTTTGTGGCCAGGTTCGCGACAAACAAGCTGCAGCCATTAAGGGTGGATGCATTGATGGCTTTGAAAATCAGCAAGGAAGAAGGCCTTAGGGCCTATGCAAAAAGACACTATGAGGTATTCAACCGAATACCCGAATGCAATCAAGAGGTGGCGGTCGTATCTTCCAAGAACGGCCTAAAAGACAACTGTCCACTACGAAAGTCTTTGGCAAAGACATTGCTAAAAAGTATGGAAGAGCTCATGGCGAGAATTGAGAAGTATGCCAAAGCCGAAGAAGACACGTCGGGGACTAAGGAGATAAAACAAGAGAAAGGAAACGGATCACCGAAGCGAGGCCGAGGTAACAATGGATCAAGCAAACAAGAAACAGAACTGAGGGCAACACAGGCAGTAACAACTGTGTTCCGAATCTCGATTCCCAAAGTCCTGGACTAGATTCGGAACCAACCCTATTTCAGAACACCAGCGAAGGCACCTGGAGAGTTTATGGGAAGGAACGTTGGCAGACATTGTGCTTACCACAATGAAGATAGGCACACGACTCAGGGTTGTAGAGCGCTGAAAACACACTTGGAAGAACTGGTGAGGCAAGGCCATCTGAGAGACCTCGTCGATGAGGCCAGGACAAGGGAAGAACAGACAAGATTGCCTCAGGCGCCAGCAGCTCCACCTTCCCCAACACCACAACCTCAGGCAGGAGGACCTCGGGTAGTTAATGTGATTCACTCGAAGGTCAACGAGAACGAAATTAGGGGGGAGACCCAGAAGGTGAAGCACCTGCAACATGTCTACCAAGTCGGGGAGAAGAGACATCGGGCAGAAGAGTGCCAAGGACCAATAGTGTCCTTTTCGGAAGCCGACCTTGAGATGGTGCAATATCCGCAAAATGACGCCTTGGTAATATCCCTCCAGGTTGGGGAGTGGCAAGTAAAACGCATCCTGATTGACCAAGGCAGCTCTTGTGACATCATGTACGTTCGATGTTACAAGGAGCTCGGCCTTCACCTAGACGACATGGAGCAATCCAATAGCCCAATGGTCGGGTTCAATGGAACGCCGACATGGCCACTGGAAACAACCAGCTTGGAGGTGCAGACAGGCATCAGGAAGATAACAACAGAGTTCACCGTAATTGACACAACCTCCCCTTACAACATCATTTTGGGAAGGCCATGGTTGCATGCAATGAGGGTTGTTCCCTCAACTTTGCATTAACTATTGCGGTTCCCAACAGAGTATGGGATTGAGGAAGTCAGAGGAGATCAGCTGTAGGCCAAAAATTACTCCATGGCAGCAATGAAATCCACCTGCAGCATTCGAGAACCAGAAAAGGCAGAGATCGAAGACAAGGACGTAGAGGTCCTAGAAGATGTCGGCAATGAGCCAGCCGAGAAGAGTGAAGAAGCACTAAAGAAAATCCTCGTCCAGGAAGGGGATGAAGAACGCTTCTTTCTCCTCGGCTCGGGCTTAATTGAAGAAGAGGAAAAAGAATTGGAAGCTTTTTTGAGAGCAAACATTGAGGTGTTCGCGTGGACGCCTTACGAAATGCCAGGCATCGACCGAGGTCACTTGCCATAAGCTGAACGTTGACAGGTCGGCCAAACCTGTAATTCAACGAACAAGAAGACCGACGTTGGTACACGTCGAAGCAGTGGAAGAAGAAGTAGACAGACTTCTCGAGGCCAGGGCCATCCGAGAGGTAAATTACCCGACATGGCTATTAAACACAGTAGTGGTGAAGAAGAAGAACGGTAAATGGAGGGTCTGTGTGGACTTTACCAGTTTAAACAAAGCCTGTCCCAAAGACAGCTTTCCTGTACCCAAGATTGACCAGTTGGTAGACGCCACTTCAGGGCATAGAAGGATGAGCTTCCTGGATGCCTACAGGGGTACCATCTGATAGCCATGTACCCCCCAGATGAAGAGAAGACTGCGTTTATCACCCAAAAAGGATTGTACTGCTACAGAGTGATGCCTTTTGGGTTGAAAAACGCAGGAGCGACTTACCAAAGGTTGGTAACCAAGATGTTCAAACATCTAATTGGCAGAATGGTGGAAGTCTACATCGACGACATGGTCGTAAAAACCAAGGAACCCGAAGGACATCTGGCCGACCTCAAAGAAGTATTTGAAATCCTTAAGACATATCGACTCCGACTCAATGCCTCGAAGTGTGCATTTGGAGTTGGATCTGGTAAGTTTTTGGGATACCTGGTGACTAGAAAGGGCATTGAGGCCGGCCCAGATCAGATTAAGGCCATCCTAGAACTGAAGAGCCCGGCATCGGCAAAACAGGTGCAAATGCTAACTGGAAGGGCTGCAGCCCTGAATAGATTCATCAGCAGAAGCTCAGACAAATGCAGACCTTTCTTTAACTTAATGAAGAAAGCCACAGACTTCCTGTGGACCGAAGAATGCGAGGCCGCCTTGGCCGACCTAAAGAAGTATCTGACCACAGCTCCAGTCCTTTCAAATCCAGAACCTGGAGATGAGCTGTTTTTATACTTAGTCGTTTCAGAGCATGCGATAAGTGCAGTAGTAGTCCGAGAAGACAAAGGGGAACAAAGGGTTGTTTACTATGTAAGCAAAACCTTAGCCGATGTAGAAAGGAGGTATCTACCCTTAGAAAAATTGGCACTGGCTTTGGTAACGGCTTCAAAGAAGTTGAACCATTACTTCCAGGCCCATAAAATTGTGGTGCAAACAGAACACCCCTTGAAATCCTTACTACAACAAGGAGACCTGACAGGAAGAATAGCCAGGTGGGCAGTCACCCTAGGCCAGTATGACCTGGAGTACAGGCCAAGGACAGCAATCAAAGGCCAGGTTCTGGCCGACTTCGTGGCCGAGTTCACGCCAGAATCCATCGAACATCGGGCTCCATTGAGCCAGGGTAAACGATGTCCAAACAAACAAGGAGAAGCTCAACCAAAGGCGAAAGAACAAAGAAAAAAGGAAAAACTCAGACCCTACAGCATTTACATCGGCGACTCCTTTCGACTGTTCGTTGATGGGAGTTCAAACCGACAGGAAGCGGGGGCAGGAGTAGTGTTGATATCTCCAGATGGACAGATAGTGGAACAGTCCATTCGTTTAGGATTCAAAGCCTCAAACAACGAAGGAGAGTATGAAGCATTGATTGCAGGACTGAAGCTGGCAGTAGCAGCAGAGGCAGACGAGGTAATAGTCCTCTGCGACTCCCAGCTCATTGTCAACCAGACAACGGGTGAGTTTGCTACCCGAGATGAACGGATGTCGGCCTACGCGTTGGCCTACCTAGCTAGTGCAGTACAACCTGGAAAAGCAAGGACAATAATGATTGACTACATGTCGGGCCCGAGCATTGAACCAGTAACCACAGAGCATGAACGTGGACACATGGATCAAAGCTGGATGGACGCAACTTGTTGCATTCTTTAAAGAAGGAAGCTGCCAGACGATCACAAAAAGGCACACAAATAGATTAAGCAAGATTCAGTCTGACAGCAAAGGGGCATCTCCACAGAAGGTCCTTTACTGGACCCCTTTTAAGGTGCGTACATCCTTTACAAGTTGAAGATTTTTTATATGAAATTCATGAAAGAATTTGTGGAAGCCACGCTGGGGGCAGATCACTCGCCCATAGGGCCATTACCTAAGGGTATTGGTGGCCTTACATGCAGAAGGACGCAAAAGTATATGTGAAGAAATGTGAAAAGTGCCAGAGATTCGCACCACTGATACACCAACCAGCAGCAGACCTGAACCCTGTATCCAGTCCTTGGCCATTTGCCCAATGGGGAATGGATCTCGTTGGGCAACTACCCCAAGAAACTGGGCAAAAGAAGTACTTGCTGGTGGCAACTGATTACTTCACTAAGTGGATAGAAGTTGAACCCCTTGCCAAAATCCGAGATGTGGATGTAAAGAAATTCATTTGGAAAAATATCATCACCAGATTTTGGATTCCAAGAGCAATAGTTGCCGACAATGGAACACAATTTGACAGTAAGCTAATTAAGAGCTTCTGTGCAAAGTTCAAGATCAAGAATTACTTTTCAACACCAAGCTTTCCCCAAAGCAATGGATAAGCAGAAGCATCCAACAAAGTAATTCTGGACGGGATAAAAAAGAGGCTGCAGACAGCAAAAGGAAAGTGGGTGGACGAGCTGCCCAACGTGCTCTGGGAATATCGAACTACGTCGAGAAGATCAACAGGGGAATCCCCCTTTGCCATGGCTGATGGCACAGAAGCAGTTATTCCGCTGGAGGTCGACATCCCAGGAATCAGAACCCAGGGAGTAGAGAACGGAACTAATGATGTACTCTTAGCCCGGGATCTGGATCTTCTAGAAGAACGAAGGGAGAAAGCTACGATTCAGTTCGCAGCGTACCAGCAGCAGCTTGTCCGAGCTTATAACAAGAGGGTTAACCCAAGAGAGTTCTAAGTCGGTGACCTGGTCTTGAGAAAAGTCGTCGGCAACAAAAAGGATCCCAGAGAGAGGAAGCTTGGCCCAAATTGGGAAGGACCCTACAAAATAATCTCGGTATTGGGTAATGGGGCTTATCGGCTTGAAGATAATGAGGGCAAAGAGTTGCCAAGGCCTTGGAACACTTGCAATTTGAAATTTTTCTATCGTTAGAATTCCTTTGTTTTTTTTTTTTGTCATTTGCCGAAGTAAATAAATAAAGATTCAGCTTGGTTTTCTTTTCAAGATACTTGTAATTGTCTCTAGAATACATGTATAATGAGAACCCAAGTAGAACTTAGGTTCACATAAGGGGGCAAAGAGAGGCGAAATCATTGTTTAACACTTGTTGAAATTTGTGGACAATTTATAAGTTGAAGTTAAACCGAAATCATTGTTTAACACTTGTTGAAATTTGTGGACAATTTACAAGTTGAAGTTAAACCGAAATAATTGTTTAACACTTGTTGAAATTTTTGGACAATTTACAAGTTGAAGTTAAACCGAAATCGTTGTTTAACACTTGTTGAAATTTGTAGACAATTTACAAGTTGAAGTTAAACCAAAATCATTGCTTGAACACTTGTTGAAATTTGTCGACAATTGACAAGTTAAAGTTAAACCAAGGTTAAACACTTGTTGAAATTTTATGAAAAAAATTACAACATGAAACCAAGGTTATGCCAAGAAAAGTACTTGGGTACTTGCCGAGGTAAAACATCAGTTTGTATAACCGAGGTGTGTCACCCCGAGAAGATTGCACAAGGATTGAAGTATATATTAAAGATATGCAAAAATATTCCAAGTATGGAGGCATACAAAGCAAGCATGCAAGCATTCAAAAGCAAAAGAGTTATTGTATTAAAAACACATCGGCAATGTGAAGAAGTTTACAGTACTTAAAAAAAAGAAAAACAAAGTACAAGAAAAGAAGGGAAAAACATAAGGCTAAGACTCCTCAGCAGTAGCAGTTGGTTGAGTTTGAAGTTCAGACGATTGTTGGGAAGACATCTCAGCAGCCTTATCCGCCGCGAGCTCGGCGTCAATTTCTGCAAGAGTTTCATCCAGGCTCTTGTCAGCAAGGGGAACGACGGCCGATGTCCTCTCATCCACATCATCTTTTGGGACCTCTTCACCCCCCTCATCTTGAGTCAAGTCCAGGACTTGCTCATTCAGAGAAGGGGACTTGGTCCCAGTAGTCTCTTTTGATTTCCTCACCAAAACTTCATCCTCGGCCTCATCCTCAGAATCAAATTCGTTGTCAGATTGACTAGGAGGTGGAGTTGGAGGAAATGGCAGGGGAATGGCATCGGCGTTCCTCAAGGAGGAGTCCTCAGGGACATCAAGTTTCTTCAGCAAAGTCATCCAACCAAGGAGAAGTCCTTGTTACATGCTTGCTTGACTTGCTTTTCATAGGCCTCCGTGACATCAGCCATGCCCTGGGCATACGCCTTCTCGTCGGCGTCCTTGATTTCGGCCACTTTGGTGGCCAAGGCGTCTTAAAGCTCTTTTTGGGCCTGGGCCACTTTATCCTCGGCCTCCTTCAGTTGGGCTTTGTTTACCGCCTCAACAGCACCAACCTTCTCCTCAGCTTCGTCTTTTGCTTTAACAGCGACCTCAGTCTGGTCCTCTAGGGTCTTCATCTTGGATTGCAAGTTTTTATTTGGTTTTTTGAAGGCTGGAGACCTCCCTCTTCTTATCGGCTAGCTTCTCACGGTTCTCAAAAGATTGAACTGAGAAAGAATGGGCGTGTTGGACGGCCTGAAAGTAAACAGAACAAAAGTTGTTAGAAAAAATTACAAGTATGGAAAGAACAAAACAAAAGAAGAAGTTGCCAAATAAAGATACTTACTTGAATGGAACGTTAAAGCATCAGAGCATAATTTTCATACTCACTCAACTCGGCGTTTTGGTCAAGATCGCCGGGGAGAAGCAGAGCAGTACTGAGGGCTACGCCGACGTTGATGTCCTCAGCGCTATCGTTGGCCATGACAGGCTTATCTTCCAGAGTGATTGCGGGGGCCCAGGGGGCATCAAGCTTTTTAGACCCCGAGGTTGTTGCAGAAGATGACCTCGGCCTTTTGGATTTGGTAGATTCAGATGGAAGTATTTCAGCGGACCTCTTCGTAGGGACAGAGACAGTTTTCTCACTCGGAGCCAATTTGGAAATTAGCAAGGTATCCTCAGAATCGATCTGAGGCACCTTTGCCTTTGGCTGAGCCTTTTTGATTCATTTTGGCTTTGAAGGAGGCTGGGTTTCTGTTGGCTGAGCGTTAACGTCAGAAGGAATGCTGGCTAAGAGATCTTTAGCAATCGGTTTTTGGCGGCCCATCTCAGCAACAAGAACAAGTCGTCGACGACGTTTTCGTTGAGATGGTGGAATCAGGTATGGAGCCGAGGTTGAAGGTTGCTCAGCTGGATCAGAGATTGATCCTTGGTCTGTCCGAGATGTAGATGCGGCTTGTGGAGTTATGGCAGATGGTGGAGAAAGGCTTTTCTTCTTCTTTTTTGGGACGTCGGGGAGAGTTGACTTGTAAGTGGGGATAAAGTTGAGAAGCAGAGGGGCCTTCCGCTTGTGAACGGGTAAATTCAGTAGTTTCTTTAAGTCTTTGCTGGGAAAGAAAGGCTGACGGAAGCCCTTTGGTGGCTGAGGAAGAACTGCAAACAGAAAAAAGCATAGACATTAGCACATAATGTTGAAAACTTTATACAAGAAAGCAAGAAAAATGTGTAAAGGGTGGCCCTTACCAGCTCCTTTCCCGAAAACTGTACGACTTAAGGGATAAAGATGGAGGTCATCGTTTGGCTGAAACTCCCAGTTTCCCAATACGATGAAGTAATCATCCCCCGCTCCCTTGTTGGAATCAAGGAGGTCGGCAATGATTTTGTATTTAATGGACCTCGGCTTAAGGTAATAACTATGACCTTTTTCCGATTTCAAGCGACACGTGGTATAACAGTACTGGAAATCGGCAAGAGTTATCCTTGCACTCTCTTGTTTGGCTAAAGCTATGGTACCGTTAATAACTCTGTAAGAGTTGATGGCAAGTTGCATTGGGTTCAACTTATAGAAATGAAGGATTTGACGGAAACAAGGGTCAAGTGGAAATCTAAGTCCACACTCAATAAACGCAACCACTGGGAAAGACATGAGGTTTTCATCAGGCATGATAGAGTCATCCTCTCCAGCCAACCTCAGATGAACGTCGGCCGGGATTTCGAACTCCTACCTAAAGTACCCTAATTTTTCCAGGGTGTTTACCCTATGTTCCCACATACCCATGACGTCGGCTTAAATGGAGATATTGGATTTCAGGAAGAAGTATTTTCGGAGGGTTTAAAGGACCTCAGCTAAAAATCTACAAATATGCTATGATAAGGGTTTGTATGGATCTAGAAGGAATTTGTTTCAGTTTTTCCTAAAAATTGTGGGTTCTATAAACAAGTCCCAAACCTAAAGCTATGGAGATGAAGATTGAAGGAACGAATCTAGAAAACAAAAAAACAGGGATCCGTTTCAGAAACAAGAAGGGTGATGAAGACATCAAGAAATCAAGACAAAAAGATTGCATAAGTGTATCAGGCCAAGAACAGTGGCAGAAAGCAACAGGCATGTGAACAGTGCAAGTGTTCAAGACATGGACAAAAAGCAAAATTATGAAATAAACATGTTCAGATACATGATTCGCAAATCAAATATTCGAGTAAAACAGCAATGGCGACTAAATGATAAAACAGAATTTCATGGAACACAACAAGAACTGAAAACCAGGAGGAATGGTGACTTACCAGAGAAAAGAAGCCGATGCTTGAGATCGCTGAAGTCAAAAGAACAGCGACGGTAGAACAGATTGGCAAGAACCACGCCGGAAGAGGTGAACGGTAGCGATGGCAAAGCTTAAGAGCTTGGAAAAATGGAGGATTAGAGGAAGCTAGAGAGAGAAAGAGTTTTGAATAAAGGCAATGTAAAGTGAAAAAAACGAAAGAGGGAAACAAGTTTTGTCAAACACTTGAAACGGCGGCAAAAGAGAGCAATTAATGCGCCTGGAACAGCGAATGCGTCAGGCGGCGCATGTAGGCACGAAATGACTTATAAGCTCGTCAGTACGATCCAGTAAGGAGAAAACACGTGGCTAAATGGTAGAGTTGTTATGCATAACAGCTCATACGCGTGAAGAAGCTCTTGGAATTCTTGATCTCTAAAAAAGACATATCGGCCTGTGATGATGATCTCGGCTAGGCCGATGTATTGGCAGGAAGGAATGATATAGGTTCTATCACCTCATGCCGAGGTAATAGAACCTAGGGACAGTTGTGGGGATATATTTTCTAAGTACCAACACGCGGCTAAGGTGACGCCGACGTGTCAGTCGAGGTGCCACGTGTCCTGGTCATGACGCCGAGGTTATCTCAATGAGGCCGAGGTTACCTCCGAAGATATCGGAATCTGAGATAAGCGGATAAGGCACAAGAGTCCTAGAAAGGGGGAAGACTATAGTTGGGAAAGGATAAGACTCTTAGGGAGTTTATCCCAATCCTACTGGGAGTCCAAGATTAATAGTAATCCTAAGTCCATTAGAGCTAGGCTCCTGTTGGGACAAGGATTGAGTTAGCTATAAAAGAGAGGCACCCCCGTGGGTCTAAGGTACGCAATTTCATATTCTGAACAATGAGATTTGCACTATTGATTGTCTTTGAGAGATATACTGACTTGATCGTCGAAGTACCCCCGGGTGGACGAACCACTGCCGGATTCTTCTCTTTCTGTTACAGGTCAGCCAGGTGTCATCTATTCTGCCAGTGTTCTCCAGCTGAATACTAAGTTGGGCAGTGTGATCGGAAAATTACTCACGCATGTTTAAATATTGTTGAATATCATGGCATTTTGAAAACCCTAATTTTTACAAAACTCCATTACAGCAGATTTTTCATCTCAAAAATGAGTATAAAAATTTTCGTTTTCAAAAATTGAAATTTATATTTTTTGAAAGTACTCATCGTGAGCTTTCCATCCATATAAAATGGGCTTTAATCGGAGTTAAATTGAAAAGGTTATGGATTTTCCAAGTTTTTTTTGGTCAAAATCGCTATTTTTGAGAAATTCTGGGAAGATAAAGATTCTGGAATTTGGAGGATGACATCATCATGATGTCAGTAGACTCAGCTCGGCTTAGATTCTGTATGCAGTGCGATGACGTCAGTGCGGCTGACATCATCGATCACGCCTTGCATGCACATAGCACCTATTTCACGTAACACGTTAAAAAAAAAAGAACAGGAAAGCCAACACACAGGAAATAGAAAGAGGGTCTTTTATATATGTATATATTGAGTTCAAAGAAAAGAAAAAAAAAAAAAGGGAAGTTACTTGAAAAAAGAACAAGAAATACAGCATACTTAGAGCATTAGCAATGGACAAGTTAAATGCTGTATTAGTGTCAGTTATTAATTTTTAGCCAGCTCAAAATACTGTTTTGTGTTGTAATGGAGCTGCTAACTTGTGTGTGTTAATTGTGGCTACCATTTTAGCTAGCGAGAGAGAGAGAAGGGGACATGGAAAAGTGTTGTGGGGTCGTCCGGCCGGATGTCTGGGCAGGTTGACTTCCCGGGTGTCCAGACCCTTTAAGTAAAAAAAAAATTGCAGTTGACCGATTGACCGGCAGGACGTCCGGAGAAATTCATCTGTAGCTTCTACTATATATATATATATATATCTTTACCACACTTTAACATATCCATTGCACCACCACTCACTCTAAAATTAACAAACTCTTAGCACACATTTTTAGGTCCTACTTTTGTCACTTTTTGTCATATAACACACTTTTTTAGTTATGCCATTGTGGATGCTTTTAGGGAAATAAAATAGGAAAGTTATTTGAAGAAAAGAACAAGAAAGCCAGCATGCTTAGCAAAATAAAAAGAGGGTCTTATATAAAAGAACAGGAAAGCTACTTGGGCAAAATAGAAAGAGAGTCTTCAGAAAGCCAATAATCACAAGTTTGAAACCATAATCTATGGTACAAATTGGCTTGTTGCCACTAAACTACTTTACTTGTTTATATAAGTAATCGCAATATATACGATTCGTGTCAAGTACCTATAATATATAATCTTTTCATAAGTAATGTAAATGTTGGTTGCAAATGTTACACAGTCGGTTTGAATTTGGTTTGGGAATTTTGTCGAACATTTAGTGCGTTATGCTACAGAGTGTATGGTTCTGCACCTATGAGTGGTGTTCGATGAAATGAGAGGAGTAGAGAAAGAAGTAATTGTTAGCTCCAACCCACATGGAGAAATTAATAAGCGTTGGCTCCAAGTCAAGAAGTAGAAAGGAAGATGGCAGTTGGCGGCCCAATTACTTCTTTCTCTTGACTTTGTTTTCCCTCTTTTTTGTGTATAAATTGAGGTGATGAGGAAGGGATGAGACAAAGCAGACAGAGCAAAGAGTGTAATCTGTGAGTGAGAGTACTGGAGAGAGAGTGAGGTGTGAGTATTGTAAACTCCCTCCAAGA
The DNA here is from genome assembly GCF_004153795.1 of Camellia sinensis. Lineage (NCBI taxonomy): Eukaryota > Viridiplantae > Streptophyta > Magnoliopsida > Ericales > Theaceae > Camellia > Camellia sinensis. Next base: position 376,986 of record NW_021025614.1, on the reverse strand, counting down.
AATTCTATATAGAAATATCTCCCCGTGGACGTAGGCAATTGCTGAACCACATAAATCTCTTGTGTCTCATTTTCCTGTGTATGAGTGATTGATTTCTGAGTGTGCCTTAATCTTAACAAGTGGTATCAGAGCCCGATTGGAGAAAAATAGTATTTTTTCAAAAACTTTCAAATTTTGGAGTTGCTTGAAAGAACATTTTGAGCACACCAAGAGTTGCGTCTCTTTGAGACGATTTCGACAATATAAAATTCGTCAAAATCGGAGCTAAAACGAGTGCCGTAGAGCTTGTTGAAGATTCACTAAAATTTCGCCTGAAATTTCAGTTCGGCGAAAGCATTTGAAGAAGAAGGCTGATGTCACTGTGACGTCATCATTGCATCAGTAGAGTTTTTGAAATTGCAATTTAGCTGCTGAAGTTGTGGTAAATTGCATTTCAGCTCCTGAAGTTTCTGAAATTATAATTTAGCCCCTAAAGTTGTGGTAAATTGCATTTCAGCCCTTGAAGTTTTTGAAATTACAATTTAACCCCTAAAGTTGTGGTAAATTGTATTTCAGTCCTTAAAGTTTCCAAAAATTACAATAAGATCCCTGAAGTTTTGGAAAATTGCAATTTGGACGCTTAAGTTGAGAGAAATTTCATTGAGGTCCCTGAAAATGTAAGAGAAGTGCTTTTCTAGCTAATTTGACCATTCCGGACTCAATAGTGTGGTCTGTTTGTCCAAATTCAGAATTTTTTGTGCAAGTAAGAAGACGGTGGAGGAATCCACATCAACTTCAAGATCGATGATAAAGTTGAATGCTTCCAATTATGGAATCTGAAAGCCGCGGATGGAAGACATCATATATTGTAGAGACCTATTTGACCCTATTGCTCTAAAAGGGGTTAAACCGGAAGCAGAGAATGATGAAGACTAGATAAAAATGAACCGGAAGGCTGTCGGTCAGATCAGACAATGAATAGACCATAATGTGTTCCACTATGTCACCCAGGTGACAGATGCATATATCCTCTGGACAATGTTAGAAGGAATGTACCAGTCGAAGAGCGCCCAGAACAAAGCCTTGGTGATGAGAAGGCTTGTAAATCTGAAGTTGAAGAATGGTGTGTCTGTTGCCGAGCACAAAAGTGAATTCAAAAATCTGGTGAATCAGCTTGCAACCATCAAGATGCCCTTGGACGATAAAATGCAAGCCATACTATTGGTCAGTTCTTTACTAGACAACTAGGAGACGTTGGTGGTTTCTCTCAGCAACTCTGCACCATAAGGGAAATTGACCATGAGCATGGTCACAGGCGCCATGTACAGTGAAAAGACAAGGAGAAAAGACATGGGAGATAATCAAACCCATGCTCTTGTCACAGAAGGTAGAGGTAGAGACAAAGAGAAAGGTAGCGGAAAGAGAAGAGGCAGATGGAATAACAGAAGTAAATCCAGAAACAACAAAGGTCGAGAAAACTCCAGCTTTACTTGTTTTCATTGTGGCCAGGAGGGTCACATAAAGAGGAACTACCCAAGCCATAAAGATAAAGGCCAAAGCAGTAAGTCAAAGGGAGATGAGAACACGATAGCCAACAACTGATGAAATACTTCTTGCAGTTGGTGAAGAGGAGGATTGCCTTCACGTGGCTGACCATAGCTGTACAAAGTGGGTGATAGACACAGCTGCATCCTATCACGCCACTTCCCACAAAGAACTCTTTAGCTCGTACAACGTTGGAGATTTTGGCACTATTCGAATGGGAAATTCTAGCTATTCAAAAATTGTGGATATTGTAGACATTAGTATTCAGACTAATGTCAGACACGAGTTGGTTCTCAAAGATGTGAGGCATGTTCCAAATTTGTGCCTCAATCTTATCTCCGGAAGCAGCCTAGACCGACAACGCTATACAAGTACATTCAGAAATGGTAGTTGGTAGCTAACAGGAGGAGCTTTGACAATCGTCAGAGGAGAGATGTCTTCAACACTGTACAAGACTCAAACGAAGATCTGTCTAGGAAGTCTTAATGCAGCAGAAGACAAAGAGTCACCGGACTTATGGTACAGAAGACTGGCTCATATGAGTGAGAAGGGATTTGCATCTTTTGGCAAAGAAATCCATGATACCCTTATCCAAAGGGAGTGCCCTAAAGCCGTGTGATCATTGCCTTTATAACAAGCAGCATCGAGTATCATTCAGTTCAATGAGTAAGAGGAAAACAGAAGTGCTCAGTATGATACACTGGGATGTTTGTGGCCTAATCGAAGTGGAGTCACTTGGCGGCCGCAAGTATTTTCTGACTTTCATTGATGATGCATCAAGGAAGTTGTAGGTGTATTTCCTGAAGACGAATGATGAGGTATTCCAGCTCTTTCAGGAGTTCCATGCAATTGTGGAAAGAAGAACCAAGAAGAAGTTAAAATCCCTTTACACAAATAATAGTGGTGAGTATACTTCCAATGCTTTTGAAGCATATTGTGCCAGCTGAAGTATCCGGCACGAGACAACAGTTCCCGGTACCCCACAACACAATAGTGTAGCTGAGAGGATGAACCGCACTATTGTTGAAAGAGTCAGATGCATGCTCAGAATGGCAAAGTTGCCAAAGTCATTATGGGCTAAAGCCAATCGTACAGCCTTTTATCTCATTAATTGGTCGCCTTCAGTCCCGTTGAATTTTGTGATACCTGAGGAAGTCTAGTCCAGAAGAAAGGTATCATATTCTCATTTGAGAGTCTTCGGGTGTAAGGCGTTCGCACATATCTTTAAGGAAAATAAATAGAAGCTTGATGACAAGTCCACTCCATGCATATTTGTGGGCTACTTAGATGCAACATTTGGGTACAAGTTGTGGGACCCAGTGAATAAGAAAATGTTCAAGAGCAAAGATGTTGTGTTCCATGAAGATCTGACCATAGTATTTTGAGAAATCTACAAAATCTAGAGATGTCATCACTCCAGACTTGTTACCATCTCCCGAGCCATCATAAAATGCTAGATGTGATGATGTACAACAAGAAGTATCAGAGTTATAGTATCCAATGCCAGAAGATGAGGATCAAGAGGAAAGAGACGAAGACCTAAATGAAGAGGGTGTTGAGCAGGAGGAGCAACCCCCTCAACCTGAGGCAACTGGGCCTCAGTTGTGGAGATCTGGAAGAGCTGCTGTGCCATCAACCAAATATCTCGATTCTCAGTATATTCTGATTACTGATGAGGGGAAGCCCGAGAGTTTTTCAAAAGCAAAGTGTCATACAGAGAAAGACTATTGGATTCAAGCCATGAAAGAGGAGATGAGTTATTTGCAGAAGAACCACACTTATGAGCTTGTTCCACTTCTAAGAGGCAGTAGAGCCTTGAAGAACAAATGGGTGTATAAGTTGAAGAAAAATGGCAACAGTAAACTATTGCAGCATAATGCTCGCTTGGTAATTAAAGGTTTTGGGTAGAAGAAAGGAATTGATTTTGATGAGATCTTCTCCCCAATTGTGAAGATGACTTCCATTTGAGTAGCTCTGGGATTAGTAGCTCACTTGAATCTGAAGGTAGAACAGATGGATGTCAAGACTGCCTTTCTCCATGATGATTTGGAGGAAGAGATCTACATGGAGCAGCCATAAGGATTTAAAGTTAAAGGGAAACAAAATCTAGTCTGCAAACTGAAGAAGAGTCTCTACTGCCTAAAGTAGGCACCGAGACAATGGTACAAGAAGTTTGATTCATTCATGGTGGATCACGAGCACACAAGAATGGTAGCAGACCAGTGTGTATATTTTCGAAGGTTTTCGGATAGAAACTTCATCATCCTACTGTTGTATGTCGATGATATGCTGATCATCGGACATGATATTGCTATGATCAACAAGTTGAAAAAGGACTTGCCGTAGTATTTTGACATGAAAAATTCAGGCCCAGCACAGCAGATTTTGGGCATGAAGATTTCTCGTGACAGGAAAGTCAAAAATATATGGTTGTCACAGGAGAAATATGTTGAACGGGTGATTGAAATGTTCAACATGAAAGACGCCAAGCCAGTCAGCACACAACTAGTCAACCATTTCAAGGTAACAAAGCGTTCGTGTCACACGACCAGCTCTGAAAAGAAAGAAATGGAGATAATCCCTTATTCTTCCGCAATAGGAAGTTTGATGTATGCAATGGCGTGTACCTGGACAGATACAGCTCACGCAGTTGGCGTTACGAGCAGATTCCTCGCCAATCCTAGAAAGAAGCATTGGGAGGTGGTCAAATGGATTCTTCGGTACTTGAAGGGAACTTCAAAGATGTGTCTATGTTTTAAGGGAGCTGAACCAATTTTGGAGGGATTTACAGATGCCGATATGGCGGGTGATCTTGATGGTAGAAAATCTATATCAGGATTTCTATTCACCTTTGCAGGGGGGCTGTTTCATGGCAATCCAAACTACAAAAATGTGTTGCTTTATCTACAACAGTGGTAGAGTACATTGCTGCCGTAGATGTTGGAAAAGAAATGTTGTGGTTAAAGCGGTTTCTCTAAGAATTTGGTCTACAGCAGGAAGAATACAAGGTATATTGTGATAGTCAGAGTGCAATTGATTTGAGTAAGAATTCCACGTACCATTCGCATACAAATCACATTGACGTCCGGTATCATTGGATACGAGAAGTGATGGAAAAGCAATTGATGAAACTAGTGAAGATTCACACAGACAAGAATCCTTCTGACATGATGACTAAGGTTGTCACCAGAGACAAACTGGAAGTTTGCAAAAATCTGACCGGGATGGACTTCAAGTGAGAAGCCCACATGGAGAAATTAATAAGGGTTGGCTCCAAGTCAAGAAGTAAGAGGGAAGATGGCAGTTGGCAGCCCAATTACTTCTTTCTCTTGAGTTTGTTTTCTCTCTTTTTTGTGTATAAATTGAGGTGATGAGGAAGGGATGAGACAACACAGACAGAGCAAAGAGCGTATTCTGTGAGTGAGAGTGCCATAGAGAGAGAGGTGTGAGTATTGTAAACTCCCTCTGGGAAATTCTATAGAGAAATCTCTCCCTGTGGACGTAGGTAATTGCCGAACCACGTAAATCTCTTGTGTCTCATTTTATTTTTTTTTTTTTTTTTTGTGTGATTGATTTCTGAGTGTGCCTTAATCCTAACAGTAATACTGTGTTTGGCATCCATGATAAGAGAAGTATTCAATCTAATAGTTGATTTTGTGAAATGTGAAATTGTAAAAAATTATGAACTGGTTTAAAACTTCTTTATTTTTCAGTTAATCCTGCCCCTATATATTCATACATTCGTATATATGTAGAACCTTTTGATAATTGACAGTATGGGGGAGTATTTATTATTATTATTTTTTTTTTTTTTTGGACAGTATGGAGAAGTATATTAGCTTATGTATTCGTTAGCATTAATTTGAGGTTGTTAATTTGTATTTATTTTTCTTGCAATGTTAGACAAGCTTGGTTCGAGCAGTTGTTGGTGAATGTGATGCGCATTTAACTGTTATTAGGTAATTTCATTGTTGGTTTCTGCACATGCTATTTATTTGTCTCTATTAAAATTGTTAATATCATTAGGAAGTCTTGTTATTGGTTTTCCACACGACGTTGCTCTGACTCTTGTAAAATTCCGTACTAAATTTTTCCATCATATTGGTGAAATAATTTACGTAGTTGCAATTGTTTCATTCCTTCCACACTTCAATAGCTTCTTAAGGGAAAAATTGCATGTCTGGTGAAATTCGAATCAACTGTGGTGCTGTATGTTAAATCTTACATTGAATAGCATTCTGAATATGAACATTACATGAAATGGCAGTAATTGCAGAAGTAGATATTGAAGATTGAAATGACAATCACCACGATAGGTCCTTTTCCCCCCCCCCTTTTTTTTGGTGTCTTCAATGGCCTCTGCCAGATGGAGGGTTGAAATGTGTAATTTTATATTTCCAGCCATCCCTAAAGTTGTTTTATTTGGTTATTAATTTGTATTGATTTTGGTTTGTTGGGTTCCTCTTGCAGTCCTCATTCTGTTCACAGAGCATATGCTGGAGAAGGTGAGAGAATCTCATGGAAGGCTTTTGCTGAAGCATCATCTCGTGCAAAATGGGGCAAGCCGTCAGTTATCTTTATTGATGAAATTGATGCACTCTGTCCTCGTCGTGATTCAAGGTGTGTGAGACAACTGCCAATCCAAAAAAAAAAAAAAAAACAAAGGTGTGTGAGACAACTGACAAAATTTGAGCCGACTCTGAATTATTTTTTCCATACGATTTACTGCTTTTCGTTTTGCTGCACTTCAATAACAGAAGGATGAGAAAGGGAAGAAAAAAAAAACTTGTGAAGGAACATGCTGAAGTGCATTCACATTTTTCTCTCTATTTTTTTTTTCCTTCCCATTTTTTAATTCTTTCACTTATCATATGCATGGAGGTGCTATTCTTACAGTTGTATGGTTTCCCATTAGGGTTGGTTTGTTTCCCAAGAAAATTCATCAATTTACTTTTGTGATTGTTATTTGGTCTTTCATATTTGATGGTGCTGATGTGAGAAAAGATAAGTGGTTAGAAAAATAAATAAATAAATAAATAAAATAATTTTCTTTTTTGCCAATAGTTGAAGCTGTTATGCTCATTTCATGCTATAGAGCACCTCTCTGCATTTTATTTTCTTTGTCTATGTGCATGCAGGTGCATATGTACTGTTATGATGCCTTTCTGTTAGTTTGATACCAAAATGTTTTCTCTTAATAAAATAGACACTGTTTCTTTGTTGTCTTAATTTTTTTGGTGAAACAACTGAGGGGGGAAAAAGACAAAAGAAGTGTTAATGTGAGTCATTGCTACTTAACTATGAACTAGCGATTTGGGAATCATGGCATCATTTATGGGTAGGTTGTCACATCCCGCCGAATTACCAATACAGAATTAAATACAAAAAGAAAGTCTCATGGAAGAGAGGTTAGGGGAATGTTCTGGAAACTCCTAGAAGAATTGAGAAAATATGAAGACCATGCAGGATGCTGGAAGGTTCTAAAACTCCTTAGAGTCTTATAGACAATTGTACATAGGACTAGAAGCTTGTACATAATTCTTGTATATTCTAGAATAGGTTCTTTGAGAGGATAAGGGAAGGATCTAGAATCCTCTCCATCCATGTAGATCTAGACTAGTCTATTAAATGTAAGAGAAGGAAGTGTTTAGAACACTTTATACTAGTATAGTTCTAGAATGTTCTATGTAGCCTATAAAAGGGGGAGGGCCTCATTTGCCCATACTACTCAAGAAAACCAAGTGCATCCAAGAGTTGTAAGCTTCTCAAAGTATATACAAGGCATTCTCTCAAACTCTCTCTTTGTATTCTTCTAAACTTCTCTTTCCTACAACTGTGTGAGTTAGGCTAACTTAGTATCATCAAGTAAAACTTGAGATTGTCCAAGTGCCACATGGATGGCTTGGAAACAACCAAGTCCATGACAAGCTGCTTACTTACATACGTCACTTGTTCTTGAAATGTAGAAAAGAGCAAGATATTCGTGTAGCTTCTCAGCTTTTTATGCTTATGGACTCCAACAAACCCACATCAAGATCTGTGCCACAGGTGGTTGTGGTGGCATCTATTAACATCCCCAAGCATCCTATACAAAGTTTTTTAGAAGAGAGAGAAAAATACGAAAGTAAAAAACCAAAAATCCTAAAGCTATGGTATGAAACCCAGTCAACCTAGCCGATGACACTGTGAAGCGCCCTGGGAAGGAACCCGCTCATCATTGAGTCACTCCCTCCAGCAGCATTGGACGCAGATGCACCTCCAGCATTAGACAAAGCCAAAAATACAAAAAAAAATAGCAAAAACTTCTTCGATTAATAACCAAAATAATACACCATAAGTTATAATCAAGTCATAATTTGTATATTATAGAATTTTTATTTGTTTTTATTTTTTTTCAAAAAAAAAAATATTTTGATACAAGTGGATCACCTACTAGTTTTATATATAATATAGATAGATAGATAGATAGATAGATAGATAGATAGATAGATAGATAGATAGATAGATAGATAGATAGATAGATAGATAGATAGATAGATAGATAGATAGATAGATAGATAGATAGATAGATAGATAGATAGATAGATAGATAGATAGATAGATAGATAGATAGATAGATAGATAGATAGATAGATAGATAGATAGATAGATAGATAGATAGATAGATAGATAGATAGATAGATAGATAGATAGATAGATAGATAGATAGATAGATAGATAGATAGATAGATAGATAGATAGATAGATAGATAGATAGATAGATAGATAGATAGATAGATAGATAGATAGATAGATAGATAGATAGATAGATAGATAGATAGATAGATAGATAGATAGATAGATAGATAGATAGATAGATAGATAGATAGATAGATAGATAGATAGATAGATAGATAGATAGATAGATAGATAGTTACGTATTTAGCTTTCAATTGTAAAAAAAAATTCTATACATGTAGCATTATAACTTAAAATAATATTTTCACTTCAAAAATAATTTCATGGGTCACGTACTAGTTATATATATGATATAAATAGATAGATAGATAAATACCGGTTGCCGGAGAAATGAGAGGATCGGTATAACACCTCCTGCATGAGGATCCATATTTGATGAAATATCAAATAGTAGCATGAAAAGAGAAATTCAAACCATGTGCAAGATAAAAAAAAATTCCTAATAACAATTACAAAAAATAAAACTAACTAATAGTAATTATACAATTTCTAACATTAAATACTGTACCAAGTATATTTTGCTAAACAATATAAATGTTAAGCCATGCACCTTTTAGACAATAACAAAATATATTAAAATTTTAAAATTTATTTTGTTATATGGATCTCTAAGGGCTTTTTTTTTTTTTTGATAATTTCTCCTGTGTTTTTTATTGGATGGGGAAACCATACAAATTGGGTAGACATAAATACTTCCCACCATGCTAGCCATCCTACTTACGTGTTTAGTTTCAATTGTAAAAAAATTCTATACATGAAGTATTATGACTTAAAATCAATTTTTCACTTTAAAAATAATTTCACGGGTCACCTACTAGTTTTATATATAATATAGATAGATAGATAGATAAATACCGACTGCTGGAGAAATGGGAGGATCGGCAACACCTCCTGCATGAGGATCCATATCTGATGAAATATCAAATAGTAGCATGAATGTAAGATAAAAAAAAAAAAAAATACCTAATAACAATTACAAAAAAATAAGACTAACTAATTGTAATTGTACAATTTCTAGCATTAAATAATGTATTAAGGACAATATAAATGTTAAAACATGTACCTTTTAGACAATGACAGCATATATTAAAATTTTAAAATTTATTTTGTTATATGGATCTCTAAGGGCTTTTTTTTTTTTTTTATAATTTCCCCTGTGTTTTTTTTT
>NW_021025614.1:276700-314369 GCF_004153795.1 Camellia sinensis | reverse complement strand
TCCAAATGGGAACAGTGGTCTACGACCACGAAAAGTAGCCTACGGCTACTGAGAGATGGTCTACGAGACCTCTCCCTCCCTTTGGGAAGAGAAAACAGAACCTGGTTCGCAAACCGAGGCAAAGCACAAAAGAGTCCCGAAGTCCGGAGGCAAGGCTCTCAGCCGAGACTCCGTAACCTCAGAACGAGCACAACATGCGCCATCACCGAGCGCTCAATCGATGACGTCTGAGTCTTAAGGTCGGTCAAAAATGGGGTGTCTACAGGTACCGTGCCTATGTATGGTTGTTCTATTTGAGTTGGAAACTCTTCAACCCTTTTTCTTGGCATCAAGTTGCACGTGATTGGTCTTCCACATGGTGCCAATCTAGTTGGGATATGGTGTTTAGACAATGATGCAATATCTCCCAAGCTCTCATTCTGTTTTCTTTTGTCTCTTGTTCTCCTTTTGATTTTGTTTTAATAAAAATCTTCCTTTGGCTTTGCCATTCAAAAAAAAAAAAAATGAATAGTTTTTGAGTACATTAATTTTTAACATATATGTTTAACTTCAATTTTTGGATGGTTAACATTTTTTTTTTTTTTCGGATCAGCAAAAAATAAGCTTTATTGATGAAAAAAGCAATATACGTGCCAAACTTGCATCAACAAAGAAGGAAAGTGCACTGAGCATCATAGCTAATCTCAACAATCTCAACTAGGTTGGCACCGCAAAGAAAGCACAATCATATACTAGCACTTAACCCAAGATTAGTGAGGAACCAACCAAAAACGACCAAAGGAAGAAAGAAAACCACAGCAATAATTTTTTTTTTTTTTTTTTTTTGATGGTTAACGTGATGCATGTAACATTAATTTTCATTATTTTGTTACTGGAGTTATTTGAAATATATATCAAAATATAAACTATTTAGGTATGAAACATATACATAAGAACAATTCTTAAGGATATTGTTAAATTATTCAAATAATAATTTTAAACTTTACATCTAAACAACATAGCGAAACTTAAATATGCATGTAAACATCATTTCTTGAGTTAGATTGGGTTACCAAATTAATAATTTAGTGTTAAATCAACGTAAATTGATTCTCTAATTTTCTCAAGTAGTAAATCAACTTGCTCAAGAATCAGAGCATACCAAACCAAAATGTTTGGGTTGGAGAGCTTTAAGGCTTAACTTGACCAAGTTACCAAGTTGCTTGCACCTCCATTTAAAAAGAAAATAAAATAAAAAATAAAGTGAGGTGTTTAGAGAAAAATTCTTAAACAAGTAAACAAAAATGACGAAGGTGAGACATTCAATAAATTTCTTTAGGAGAATTGCTGAAGTGTTTTTTTTTTGGGTTGCATGAAATTTGTATTTTGTGATCGTCATCCTCGACGCATTAGTTTTTCAGGTGAGTGTATGCATTTATAACTTTACATTAATATTGAAAGAATTGGAAATTTCACAAAATTTTTAAAAATTGTAATAATTTTGAAGGTTCAAAGTTAAAGAGAAATTAAAATATGTTAATTGTACAGGAAAATTTAATTGACCAAAATTAGGATGATTTACTTCAATAGTCTACAAGCTAGTTTAAATAGTCAAATGCTTATATAATAATGCTACTCTAACAAAAAAAAAAAAATTAGTAGACCCAATGATGTGATTCTTGTATATAATTTTTCTATAATAAATTCGAACAAGAAGAATTTATGTTATGGGTTGACCCTAAACAATTAGACTGAACACATTTCCAAACTCCAATCATTAACCAAACCAACCCCTTGAGGTTTGCTAGCTGTTTTTCGTGATGAGAAGACAATGATCATCAACTTTGAGGAATGCATTTAAATATTTTGTTCTAAAATCAAAATAGATGCTAGTAAATTTCATGTAGTTGTATCTTCTAGACATAGGTTTGGTATGCTAGCCATAAATTAATAAGGAAGCAGTGGCATAGCATGAGTTTAAATATTTAATGTAGAAAATTTGTGCAAATAATTTCAGGGAAAATTATAAAAAATAAAATAAAATAAAATAATTCTAAGGTTTCACTTTTGGTAATAAATGAAATTCTAATTTTTTAATTATTTCAATTTAAATTTTGAACTTTTAAAATTATATCAATTTTAATAATCTATTTATATCTTAATTTATATTTAATGGAGAAGGGTAATTTAGACAATTTAATCATTTTTTTTCCCCTTTCATTACTATTAACACTACCTCCCACCCTTACAGTCATGCATCACCCCAACCCCCTCCCCTCTTTCCCATTCCACTCTCATCCCATCATCATTTTTTCCTGTCCACCACTACTTTTCTCCTTTCCCAGCTTACTCCTCTCCTTCCTTCCCAATCCATAGCCACTGTGCATTTAGATAATAAAAAATACTCCAATATATTAGGTGAACTCAAATGCTATTACATAAGGTATTAATAATTTGTCATTTCTATGTTCCAATGATGCTTATTCATGAAATCGTTGTTGTTCTAATAAATCTTTTTTCTTTTGCTAATAAAAAAATCCCAAGGATGAATAGCAAAACTACAAAGATTTGAGTTTGGGAGCAAACCTGTGATGCTTGTGATTGCCTTTATCCGTAGAAGTCTTCTTCCTTGCTTCCATCTTGCAAATTTAAGACAACATAATTCTATCCTTTAAATCTTGACTAAAAACAAGTGAACTTGGAATTTCTTTTCCAATGGATTATACAAACACTAATAGGGGAAGAAGTTAAACATATGCATGTAAAGCTTGAAATGTTGTTTCAAGACAAAGCAAAACACTAATTGTAGTGACCCTCACCCTACTCTTGTCATACTTGCACACATTCATACATGAACTCGTCTTGTTATGTTGTTTTGCAAGTCTTGCCTTGTCTTGTTTTGTTTAGGTGTTTGCTTGCATGACTTTGTTCCTTGCCTAGAGTGTAGCCGAGGTCATCTTGAGCTTAGTTACCTTTGAACCTTTGTACTTAGAACCGTTTTGGAACCACTTGCCTGACCTCCATCTTCACCTCGGGCATGTTTGCCGAGATGTCACTATCTGGGCCGAGGTGATCGAAACCAAGGCCGAGAAGTGTATCATCTAGGCCGAGATGTTTTACACTTAGTGATCTTTGTCCTCAGGCAGGTATGGCCTAGGCCGAGGTGTGGCACACCCAGGCCAAGGTGTGGCACAGCTTAGTCAAGTGTCGTCCTCCCTAGCCGATGTCTTTGTTACCCTATTGCCAAAGCTTTGATTTTAGCCGATGTCACTACTTGCCGATGTGTCTTGCCCTAGCTTACTGCATACGCTTTGTCATAGACTTGTCTTATCAATCAGTCACCTTTTTGAGTTGAACCAACCCGAAAACGCCACGTGTCCGAGCTGATTGTTAAGACAGCCGGTAGACCTAGAAACAAATCATTTTGTCTCAAATCTTTGCCTTTAGAGAGAGAAGCTCTAGAGAGAAGGAGGAGGAGTTCTTGAGTGGAGAGTAGAGCTCCAGACTTGATCTTCGAAGTTTAAACCGTTAGATTCGAGTTTTGAGGTTAGAATCTTAACCTACTCTTGTTGTTCTTATTGATCATCTAGCTGCATTGCATGAACGAATCTGTCTTACATGTCATGCATCGATTTGAAAATCGGTTTTGGAAGAGAAGGATATCATTCAAGTGTTCTTAAAAGAAAAGCCTGGTTTGATCCGAAAGTCTAGGTCAAGAACCATGTTTTTGTGTTTGTTCTTGCATGATCTCCTTGTATGGGTACCCAGGTCCATGTTTTGAACTCATGGCATGAAATCTCAGATTTTCTTTTGTAACAAGCTATGATTCTTGCATCCATCTTCTTCATGACCATGCTCATCATGTTCTTCATGTCCTTCAAAGGGAAACCCAAGTTTTTCCCGACCTTGCTTTTGAATGTGGCCATCAGGGACCCCACCTTAGCAAGGAGGTGTGGGACCTCGGCAAAGGCCTGACTGGTACCTAGTGTATTTTTATGAGACAGGAGTAGTGTTTAAACTCCCAGCTGTTTTACTTTGTTATTGACTTGAATCTGGTAAGAATGCCGAAGAATTGCTGAAATGTAACTTCAGGACCACACCTCGGCATAGACCTGGATGGTACCCAGTGTGTTTCCATGAGACGGGAGCGGTGTTTAAACTCCCGCGTGTTTTGCTTTGTTATCGACTTGGATCTTGCAAGGATGCCGGGATCATTTGCATGCATATAAAGCTTGTTTTGAGAATGTGAATTGCCATGTGATTGTAGGTCCTTGATCTTTGCTTTGAGCCCACATCCGAGGAGATCTATGTGAGTTATATTTTTAATAAAGCTATGTTATACTGTTTTGATAAATCTTGCTTTGCTTTGTTTTGACGAAAGTATTTGTTAAGCATGAATGAATAGCTCTGTCTTTGTACTGGAGGACTCTAAACTTTTTTGATGTCATCCTTGAAAAGTCCCTTGTACTGGAGGACTCTAAAATTTCGCAGTACCAAGTATAATAGTCCCTTGTGCTGGAGGACTCTAAACTTTTGCAGCCCTAAGTATAAAAGGATACGGTCCTTTCTTGAAAAGACTTTCGTGTTAAAGCGGGCTACAGGCCTAAGTAACACAAGACTATCGTGTTAAAAAGAGCTACGGGCTTAAGTAACACAAGTCCCTTGTACTGGAGGACTATAAACTTTCGCAGTACCCTTGACTAATCGATTACGGATCGTGCAGTCCTTGTCTTGCCACTGACGGTTTACCGTGTGGATTTGTTTGTTTGGAAGGCTTGGTTTGTGTTTTGCCGATGTTGGTAAGCATCCCTTGAGACTTGTAAGACTTGATAGATGAATACGGTTCATCTCTTGATTTGATATAGTTTTGATGTGCTTTGCTCTGAAAGAACCTCGGCTAATATTCATATGGTCTCGGCATGTTTTGTTTGTACAGACTTCGGCTATATTCATGCAAAACCTTTATTATTAGTACCATTCACTGAGTATCCAAGCTCACCCTCTCTATATATATGTAGGTGATGAGCAGGACGTCGGCGACGCCTAGCTGTGTTTTTGAAAGCTTGTTTTGGACCTTTTTGCACATGTCGGCTTGACTTGTTCTATGTCGGAGCATTTGTGATTTGATCGGCTTGTTTTTTTTTTGTATTCACGTCGGCTTTTGTGTTTACGTTGGCGAATCTTGAAAAATATGCTTCTTAGCTCATGTTCACTGTATTTTGTTTATGTCGGCTGAGAAACCTCTTGATCAAGATGTAATATGTATTTTTGTACTTAGCTTAAAAAAAACTTGAATACAGTAAGGTGATGTAAAGATGCTTGCCAATTCATTTGATATATGCACAGCTCTTATGGACCACTTGCATTTGATGTATTTCTTCCGCATTTGTGAGCCCCCTATATATTATACTCTGATTGTGTGTGATTTTGTAAGATTGGCCTTCAGTAATCTCGGATTACTGGCCATCACGGTACCAAACTACTAGGGGCGGTTTGGGGTCGTGACACTAATGTAGCATAATGAGGAGACAAAGTGAGCGGCATAAAGAAATATGCAAAGTAAGGGGATGGGGGGGGAATAGAAAAATTTATGTTTTAGCTAGCATAAAAGGATAAAGCAATTTAGAAAATAAAAAGAAGCCCAAAGCTAGTTATAGGCTAATTTTTTTTATTATTAAAAATAAAATTTAACATGAAAATCCTAAATTTTTCATTGTTATATATGTAAAAGAATATAATTATATGCCTATATATGTTTTAACACAAACATATTTTCATTCTTTTCCTTAGATTCAATTAGTATAATGATTGAGCTATGGGATTTCAAGACACAAATAGTATCAAAACAATAAAAACCTTCAAATGCGCACACACACACACACACAAAAGAAAAGAAAAGAAAAGAAAAGAAAAAAATTATTGAAAAAAAATCCATCCAAATTATTTTAATGTGGACCATATTTTGCACTCTTTTCTTTAGATGAATTAGTAATTTTATTAATCACTAAAAAAAGGAGGTCAAGCATAACCTGTCAAGAAATAATAGGAGTTTCAAAACAACAAAGACTGAAAAAAATAAATAAATAAACTATCTTAGGAAAACTCCAATATTAAATTGTTTAATTGGATCATATTTTTATTCTTTTTCATTTGGACCAGTCAATAATTTTTTTACTAGTCATCCAAAGAATGCAGAAGGCCAAAGTTAAAACATAAAAAAACAAGTTTCAAAATATCAAACATCAATAAAAATTTAAATAAATAAAAAAATAAAAAATAAAAACAGAGTTATTCTCATACAAAAGATTTATGAATCATATTTTGAGAATGATGTAGGACAACTTAAAAAATTTGGCCTAAGGCTACTGACATTTATAAATAGGTTTTGTATTTTTTTTAAATAGGTGAATACTCAAATCGAGATACATCAGCTTGCACCTCATTAAGATTAGGAGGTCAAGAATTTACGTCTTAAGCACATGAAAGACTCTTTTTTTATGTCCCATGTTCAAATAAAAGGTGTCTTCTACAAAAGGTAGCCTATTTCCAATGAGAAATTGGCTATGCGTAAATATTTCATGCCTTTCATTTTGTACTTCTAAAATAACCCACCTACTTTTGTGCATCTAATTCATATATATCACGGAAAAGAAAGTAGAAACAGAGACATTCTTCATATGGGACACTAGTGCTGAATCTTAGGTTTATAAAGAAGAAAATATATTAGACATAAATTACTAATACATTTTTTTATGGGTAGTTGAATAAAAATTTTTTTTTTTTTGGGCGACAAATTTCAACTCATTTTTCTTGGTACCTTCTTAATAAAAAAATAATAATAAATTTCACATCTTTCCCATCATTCTCTTATCCTAAATTTCCCTTTTCAACTTCTCTCACTCTAAATATCAAGATCTAAATAAGGACGGACAGGAAAATTCTTGAGATTCAAATCCCCCAACATCTAATAGTTGCCAATCCTATAATCGAGTTTAAATAAATGAAAATGAGATAAACAACCTTAAAATCAAGGTAACAAATAGTTTTCAAACCCTGAATGTAATTGATGTTTCATCAATGACCTTTTTTTTTTTTTTTAACAGCAAAAAACAAACTTCATTGATGATGATAACCATATATACGTATGACATTACATCAAAGAAGGATGAGGAAATGCAAAAAGTGTCAAAGCATAACCACACGATCTCAACTAGGTTGGCACCGCAAGGAATGCCCAATCATTTGCTGGCATACCTCAAGGTTGATGAGAAAACCCCCCCACACACACACACACACAAATCGAACAGTCCAACAAGAACAGGATAGCAACAGGAAGAACAATCAGGAACACCCTTGCAACTGAAGACACCCCAAGGAAGAAATATTTGCTCAGCCAACACCCATACTGAATAGACACTACACATAAAGGACATGAATAGACAAAAATTTTCAAGATTTATTAGTAGGACTTAATTCTTAAAATTCCTATCCTTCGATTTATTTCTGTATCCAACTTGTGTGTCCAAACATTGTTGATATTTTTGTATGCGAGATCAATAATTAATGGAATAGGAACAAACAGTGAAGATTTGTCACTAAATGAAAATTGAACTAAGCTTCGACTAAACTTTCAAGATTTTCCAGCACAAGTTTTATTTCAAAAAAAATAAAGTAAAATAAAATAAAATCATTAAAAAATCCAATCTCAAACTCCTACTAAAGTACCTAATCCCTAATCCATTCTCTCTTCCATTGTCTTCCCTTGTGTTTTCTCTTTTTTTAACTGTTTTCTTGCTTCTCTCTAGAAATTTCTTCCCCTTCTATTTTTCAAATTTCCTCCTTCAAAGTCATGTTGTTGATTCTAATTATTGAGATACAAGTTGAGGCTTTACAATGGGAAGACTCATCACATTCATTCTTTGCATGCATGAAAATGTTATTACAAATTAGGTCTTATGGTTTTGTCTCTTTTTTATTTGACAATGGTTGACTTGAGTTGAGGCTCATCTCTAAGGGTGACTCTATTACAGTTCTTGTTGTCTTTTAGTGCAAAAAAGTAACTGGGAGGGAACTCTAACATCTCTTTCTCAACTTACATTTTTTGAATAGCAAAAAGCTTTATTAAAATAGGAAGAAAAAGTACCAGAAAACACAACAAACCAAGATAAAGGGAAAATATTGTGCAACACAAATCAAACCAAACAAGGCAATAACAAGGGAAAAAAAAAAAAAAAAAAAAAACACATGGGGAGGGGGATGAGAATTGGAAAGGTTCCAACTCAGAGCCACCACCCATCAACCAAGAGGCAACTCTGTATCAACAATGTTCCTCAACTATCTTAATGATGGGAATGGAAACAAATTCACATTTCATTTGGGCAAAGATTTTGAAACTTCTCTCAATCCGTGTATGATAATTTGATGTTTCTCCCTTTTTTCCTTTTTTTAAGTTGTGGAAAGTGTCTGCTAAGTCTATGGCTTTCATGAGTTAAATTTTGTTTGTACTGATGAACCTCTTTGTATACAAACAAAAACATTACACAAAATAACATAACACATTTGTATCTCATTATTTTAAAACTAAAACAACCACCCAACTATCATATTATTTCAAATGTGTCAAGGCATCAGTATTTTTTCTCTATAAAATATCATTTTCCTTGATATCTTTATGTTGAAAACAAATCAGGATCTTCTCGAGTAATTTTTCCTAGAGTTATTTTAAAGTGTTTTTGATAAAGATTTAATTTTATAAAAGCTGAGATTTCGCAACAATAATATTAAGTTAAGGGTATAATAGTATTAATAATTACTTTTTTTTAAAAAAATCTCAACCATTGTAGACACCCCATTTTTGACCGTCCTCAAGACTTGGACGTCACCGTTTGAACACTCGGTGATCATCCATGATTGTGTTCGTTTGGAGTTCCCGGAGGTCTCGGCTCGCGCGCCTTGCCTCAGGATCCCCGAACTCGGGTGTTTAGTGTCTGGTTTTGCACCAAACACTTTTGTTTTGCCTTAGAGGGGCAGGGAATGCCTTGTGAGACATCGCCATACTGGATTACAAGAAATCAAAGGTTCTTAGAGTTTGGTGAGAGTTTTTAGAGAGAAGGAAGAGTAAAATGATGTTTAGAGTGAGAGAGAAATGTCCCAAAAATGATACATACACAGCCAAATAGAGAGAAAAAAGGAAAAAAAAAAAAAAAAAAAAAAGAAAAAAAAAAAAAAAAAAAAAAAAAAAAACACATGGGGAGGGGGATGAGAATTGGAAAGGTTCCAACTCAGAGCCACCACCCATCAACCAAGAGGCAACTCTGTATCAACAATGTTCCTCAACTATCTTAATGATGGGAATGGAAACAAATTCACATTTCATTTGGGCAAAGATTTTGCAACTTCTCTCAATCCGTGTATGATAATTTGATGTTTCTCCCTTTTTTGCCTTTTTTTTAAGTTGTGGAAAGTGTCTGCTAAGTCTATGGCTTTCATGAGTTAAATTTTGTTTGTACTGATGAACCTCTTTGTATACAAATAGAAACATTACACAAAATAACATAACACATTTGTATCTCATTATTTTAAAACTAAAACAACCACCCAACTATCATATTATTTCAAATGTGTCAAGGCATCAGTATTTTTTCTCTATAAAATATCATTTTCCTTGATATCTTTATGTTGAAAACAAATCAGGATCTTCTCGAGTAATTTTTCCTAGAGTTATTTTAAAGTGTTTTTGATAAAGATTTAATTTTATAAAAGCTGAGATTTCGCAACAATAATATTAAGTTAAGGGTATAATAGTATTAATAATTATTTTTTTTTTAAAAAATCTCAACCATACAAAAAAATTATTTCACGATTTGCCAGATTTGGACTCTTTGGTTCAGATTAAGAACTGTGACTACGAAAAATCGAGTCCGAACTGTAGCATGAGGCCCACGAGCGCGTCTACAACCATACAAAAAAATTATTTCAAAATTACTCTACGAAAAACCACTTTAGAGAATCTGTGCTCATTAAAAATAATAAAAATAAAACAACAACAATAACAACCAATCAAATTTTGAAAAATCTTAAGGTTGTGTTTGTTTTATGGATTTGAAAAATAAAAAAAAATTCAAAAATAAACACAATATGTGTGTAAAATATATGTGAAATATACTTATGCTTTATTTATTTTTAACCATATTTTTCTTTTCTCTTTTCAAAATTTCAATCAAATTTATGAACCAAATCATTTGGACAACCTATGAACCAAACACAAACCCGTCTGCATAAACACAAACCCAAACATAACCTAAGAATAGAAACACAACCTATGAACCAAACCCACCTGCCTAAACCCACCACTAAACCCTCTTTTTCACCATACCACCATCACTTGTTCACATATTTTACAGTCATTATTATTTAACAACACATTTACATTGAGATCTGCCAAATGATATTCATTTAAACAAAAAAACATCCAAAAAAAAAAAAACCACAGATCAATCAAAATAGTAGAGGGAAGAGAGAGAAGGAAACACTACAATATGTATGTACACTAGAAGCAAAACCCTTGCAAAGAAAACACCGAATCATTTGAACAACCTATGAACCAGAACCAAACACAAACCCATTCGTATAAACGCAAACCCAAACGCAACCTGTTAGCAGGTATTTTAATATTATATTGTGATATTGGTTTCCATCAGGTCTTCCTAGTCTTCCAAGACTTTTCCATCCAAGTCTTGGTCTTGTCCTTCCATTCTTTCCATCCAAGCCTTCCAAGCTAAGGCTTTGCCAAAGTCTTCCAAGAGTCCACCAAGTCTTTATCCTTCCAAGACTTCCAAGTCAAGTCCATGTCTTCCAAGTCTTTCAAGTCGTCTTCACCAAGTCTTGGTCTTATCTCCAATAACTTATCCACCAGAACCTTTTTTGATTTCTATATATATATTAACTTATGTCCTATCTTTGAGAATACATAAGGGTGAAGAAGTTTTGGTTGTGTTGTCTTGAGTGAGATTATCAGGCAAATAAAAAGGGTGTGTGTGATAAAGTTTTGGGTTTAACCAATTGTGCAGTATTGGTGAACCATAAGACTTAGTCGGGCTGTTGTATCTTGAGGGGGACAAGTCAAGGTTTTTTCTGCTGCACCGGTGTGAGGCTTTGCCTAACCGCAGAGGGCTTGAATCTCCTTAAAGAGAGCGAATTTCCCGCGCCTTAGCCCTTTCAATAATTATTGTAATTTCTATTTTCTAGTGTTTTATTTGTAATTATCACCAACACAACCTATGAACAAAACACAAACCCATCTGTCTAAACCCACCACTAAACCCTCTTCTTCACCATAACCATTTAAAAAAAAATCCCAAAATAATCCCAAAAAAATGAAAAAATAAAAAAAATAAAATAAAAACAGAGAAGGAAACACTACAATATGTATGTACACTAGGAGCAAAACCCGTGCAAATATTTGTTGCATTGTGTTTGTGTAGAGAGAAAATACCTGTAGGCTGTAAGAGTTCTTGGAAAGTGACTAATGAGTGTTTTCTCTCTTTAGATAGAGAAAGAGTAGAATGGAGTAGAGAGAGTGGGAAGGATGAGAGAAAATAGAGACCAAAGAAATGTGTGGTGTTTTCTTTCTAGAGAGAGAGAGAAAAGGGAGAGAGAGACTGCGGGACACACATGGAGAGAGAGAGAGAGAGAGAGAGAGAGTGTACCAGTACACCTCCGCAAAAACTAGGCTGCGCCTCTTGCACAAAGGGGGAGCAGAGGACAGGCGTAATAGTACGCGTGGGTGACACTCTCCATAAGGAGAGAAGGAGCAAAATGGAGAGAGAGAGAGAGAGAGAGAGAGAGAGAGAGAAAGAGAGTGTGTGTGGGAGGGGATTATAAGGGATAGAGGATAGTTTTACAGAGAGAAAGAAAAAGAAACTCTTAATTAGAATTAGAGAAAATGAAGGATAACAGAACCCAAAAACTCCTACTCTAACCACGCTGCTGGCACTGAAACAGCAAAAAAAAAATCTTCATGCTCAATTTCATTGCACATGTATATATCTATATCTATATCTATATCTATGCCATGAAAAAAAACATTTAAAGAAGCACAACCTTGGGGTCAGGAGGGCATTCATATCCAATATAACTGTGAAAAACTCAAATGGCCTCTCATTAAAAAGACTCAGGAGTAAGATTTTAAAAAGCGATCGCAACGCCGTTATGTAACGGTTTTGGTGATTACTGCCACCCGTTACGGCCGTTTTTGTAGTGTGATTGAGATTCACTAGTGTGTCGGCCGTAGCGACTGCTATAGCGGTCGTAACGATGCCGTAACGGCTTGTTACGCACCGTTACGTAACAGTTTCGAATTGCTTCTTTCGAAAAAAAAAAAAAACTGAAAATGGGGGAAGAGGGATAGAGAGAGAAGAGGGAAAATGAAAAGGAAAGATGGAAGAGTGAGAAATAGAGAGAGAAAAGATAGAAGATGATGAACATGTTATTGATTTGTTAAACCTGTAAGACCTATGATATTCTATTCAGCTGCTATCACTCAACGTATTGTTTGAAAATAATAATAATAATAATAAGTGTAGTCATTATCTATTTATATATATATTTAGGCTGTCATTTATTCTTTTACTTTTATCATTGTTTAGTGATTGATTTTTTTTGTAAAATATCTAGAAAACATAACACTTACAATTATATATTAATACATTTTTTATACATGTCAATTTTTTTGATTAGTTTATTTTATCTTTATTTACTAGTTATCCAAAAAGAAAATGAATATTCAAGTGATCCAAACCCAAACAAAAAAAATTTCTTTATAATTTATTTTTTAATTTTTATATAATTACATTAGCATGTATAATTTATTTTTTAACGCTATTCAAATTAAAAGTTGTATATGCTTCCACAAGTATGATAATTAAAAAAAATAATTTTATACATCTAAGTCCAATAATTTTTTTTTGTTGCCACAAGCATAATATGGATTTATGACATATAAAGTCATTAATTATTAAAATAAGATGTAAAAAACTCAGTTTATAGTGATTTAAAAATTGATCAATATTTATTTTAAAACCCAAAAATATGATTATGGAAAAAAAAATATGTGTATCAGTAAATTTTTTTTTTAAATTGTGCGAAAAATAAAAAAATTCACGGTTTCGGTTACTGCAACTGTTACGCTACGGCGTTTATACCCCGCAACCGCAACCGCGCCACCGCCACCGCTACAATTACGGCGACCGCAACTGCTTTTCAGAACCTTGCTCAGGAGGATAATCACATAAAACTTAGTAGGATTTTTCAACATCACCAATGTATTTTCACCCCAACACTAGTTCAAGTTTTGATCACAAATTGTCAAAAACAGTTTTCCGCATTGTCGTAGGATTCATTGCCATTGCCGTCGCCGAGGAAGACTATCGACAGTGACGTTCCAATCAAACAGTGTCGTTGCATAGAAAGAGATTGTGCTTGGGGCCGAAGATTCCGCTCTGTTCTTGATTGGGCCTTCGAATAAATTCTGAATGGTCCAGCCCACATCAGATCCGACTCATTCGCGGGTCAACTCAGTCAATAACCCAGTTTTGTTTTGTTCCGTATGTGCTCTACTTGTGTTGTGGGAGGGAAAAATATAATTTAGCCTATTTGAATAAAAATATTTATAAAATTATGGAAGTGCCAACTCATTTGGTAATTTCCGGTTTAAAAAGGGATTTTTTTAGTAATTTTTTTGATTAAAATATGAATTAAAAAAAAATAATATATTTTTTTAGTAATTTTTTTGATTAAAATATGAATTAAAAAAAAATAATATGTTTGTTAAAAAAAATTGACTTTTTTCCAAAAAAAAAAAGTGTAAAAAGTTTTGTGGAAAGGAATGAATCTTTCATTTTTTTTTTATGAATTTAAATTTTTTTTAAAAAACTTTTTAACCTTTTTAATAATTTTTTAATTTTTTTACTAAAATAATTTTTTCCTGATAATATATGTGGTATCCCAACGTATTTTTATTGCTTAACAGTTGTATTCACAACTTCTATGTTTTTTTTTTTTTTTTCCCAAGACAATAAGGTAAATAACTTCATAAGTCAAATGAGAATGCAATAAAACATGACCACAGCATTTTTGTATTTGACCAATGTTGGGATTACAAAATTTTCTACTGAAATTTTTACCAAACAACTAAAGAACTTCTTCTTTGTAAGTCAAATGAGAATTCACTAACAATATGATCACACAATTTTTGTCTTTTAATTTTAAGGTGAAAGTTTAATAATAGAACTTTCTTATATACGCAAATCTCATCTTTTTATGCGCTCCACTCCACTCATATAAAAAAAAAAAAAAAATTATGTCTGGTTTTATAATTAATATTTGTACATACAAAAAAATTGTTATAAATATATTAAATCAATTAGAACATTTAGATTTAAGGATTTATGTAAAATTCCAGGTGTCAGTGCAAGTGGTGCAAAAAAGATAACTTTTGTGCTCAAGAAAAATAAGCAGCAAATTAAGCTCTACTAAAACCAATTTTTTTATTTTTTTATTTTTGGGATAGAGGGTAATGAAGGGACTTGACCAATTTTTGAATTTCAAATAATTAAAGTAATATTTGGATCATGGATCAAAATAGGGAATTGAAATGAGAAAGGAACAAAAAAATAAGTAAAATTTCTCTTTTTCTTTTCAAATATCTATTAAAATTTATAGTTCAAATACAAAGTAACTTATCATTTGAGAATAAAATTTTAATTTTTACCATCTGTATCTATTAACATGTTTCTTCCTATATTCTTACAGTAACTAATCTAAGAATCTGCAAGCATGTTTGGAGCTCTTTGTTGCCCCCCAAAGTCTCCTTCTTTTGCTAGCTGTCCTGGAAAAACAGAGTGATTGGGGGATGCTACTGCTGCATTGCTACTACTGCTAATTGGTTTATAATCATCATTATGTGTTGTGGCAGTTGAGTGGATCAGATCATATTGGAACACTCTGGTTGAGAATTGTTTTGTTATCTGCTAATGGCTGATGTAATGGCTTGGTATTGGGCTGCTAATGGTTGTTGCTGCAGTGCTAGTCTTGGTATTGGGTTGTTGCTTGGTGCTGTGCCGTTGTAATGGCTTTGGTGCTGTTTTGATATAATTAGTTTTGTTTGTTTTGGTCTTTGAAATCAGAGGTTAACTGCTGCTGTGTGTTGTTTTTCCTTGTCTTTGGTTGGCTTCTTGCCAACTCTGGATGGTGTGCTAGCAAGAGATTGGGTGGGCATATTAGTGCCAACCTAGTTGGGATTGGTATGTCCTGCTATGATGCTTTTTGCACCCATCCATTTTCCTTTCTTGATGTAATGTGTTCTTGTTTCATCAATAAAGGTTATTTTTTTGCCGATCAAAAAAAAAAAAAAAAACGTGTTTCTTCCTATATAAAACTTTTCATAATTCTCATTTCTTTCTTTTTTTCTTTTTCTTTTTTTTTTTTACCATCTGTATCTATTAACATGTTTCTTCCTATATTCTTACAGTAACTAATCTAAGAATCTGCAAGCATGTTTGGAGCTCTTTGTTGCCCTCCAAAGTCTCCTTCTTTTGCTGGCTGTCCTGGAAAAACAGAGTGATTGGGGGATGCTACTGCTGTATTGCTACTACTGCTAATTGGTTTATAATCATCATTATGTGTTGTGGCAGTTGAGTGGATCAGATCATATTGGAACACTCTGGTTGAGAATTGTTTTGTTATCTGCTAATGGCTGCTGTAATGGCTTGGTATTGGGCTGCTAATGGTTGCTGCTGCAGTGCTAGTCTTGGTATTGGGTTGTTGCTTGGTGCTGTACCGTTGTAATGGCTTTGGTGCTGTTTTGATATAATTAGTTTTGTTTGTTTTGGTCTTTGAAATCAGAGGTTAACTGCTGCTGTGTGTTGTTTTTCCTTGTCTTTGGTTGGCTTCTTGCCAACTCTGGATGGTGTGCTAGCAAGAGATTGGGTGGGCATATTAGTGCCAACCTAGTTGGGATTGGTATGTCCTGCTATGATGCTTTTTGCACCCATCCATTTTCCTTTCTTGATGTAATGTGTTCTTGTTTCATCAATAAAGGTTATTTTTTTGCCGATCAAAAAAAAAAAAAAAACGTGTTTCTTCCTATATAAAACTTTTCATAATTCTCATTTCTTTCTTTTTTTCTTTTTCTTTTTTTTTTCCAAGAAAAATTCACTTTAAATTGATTAAAGTAGGCAATATCAAATGTAAATAAACTATATCAATTGTGAAATAAGATTAAATCTTTGTGTTATAAATGGGATTTGAGATAGATCAAGAGAGAAGAAATTGAACATAGCATACTGTGTCAAGGCAATAATGTTGCTTGTGCTCAATTTGTTAGGCAATGAGTTTGACTAATTTTTTTATTTTATTTTAGGTGCATTTGGAAACTGATTAATATAGTTCAAAAATCAAATCATCATTGAAAAAGTATAAAGGATAAAAAAAAGTAATATTAGGGATTATCAAAAAATGTCATGAAATGATTCATGAAGATTTTTCATCCCTTGATTAATGTGTGATTTTTTCTTTATATGTAATTTAACGATAAAAAATATTTCATGATTATTTTTATAATTTTTTTTTTCATGAAACCTAACATTGTTAAAAAAAAAAAAATCCAACTCATATAAAAAGTTAAAAGTTAGTGTTTAGCGAAATAGGAGTAGAATGGTGGAGGAGAGCAAGAGAGTGGGAAGGATGAGAGAAAAGACAAACGAAGAGCAAATAAATCTTTGGCGTTTTCTTTCTAGAGAGAGAGAGACTAGGAGGATGCACATGTAGAGAGGGAGAGAGAGGGTATGATTTGTACAAAGATAACCAAAAGACTAGTACAAAAGCTACGCTGCGCCTCTTCCTTGCGCAAAGGGAGAACAGAGGACATGTGTGTAATAGTATGGGTGACACTAGAGAAGAAGCAACAAAATGGAGAGAGAGAGAGAGAGAGAGAGGGAAGGGATTATAGGAGATAGGGGATAGTTTTAGAGAGAGAAACAAAAGGGGGAGAGAGAGAAACAAAGAAAGAAACTCTGAATTAGAAAAAATGAAGGATAACAGAATCCCAAAACCCCTACTCCAATCACGCTGCTTGCACTGATATAGCAAACAAAAACCCTCATGGTCAATTTCACTGCACATGTATATATATATATATATATGTATATATCTATATCTATATGTATGACATGAAAAATACTGTAATAAATTTAAAGAAGCACCAATGTATTTTCATGGCAATAAATTTTTTAAAAAAAATTGACTTTTTACCAACAAAAAAAAAAAGTGCACGTGGAAAGGAATCAATCTTTCATTTTTTTATGAATTTAATTTTTTAACTTTTTAACTTTTTTTATAATTTTTTAATTATTTTTCTAAAATAATTTTTTCATAATAATATATGTGGTATCCAACATATTTTTATTGCCTAACAGTTGTATTCACTACTTTTATGTGTTTTTTTTTTTCAAAAACAATAAGATAAATAACTTTGTAAGTCAAATGAGAATTGTACGAGTACGAAATAATCTTCTCGTATAATCCTGTTGATCAAGTTTGTGCTCCTCCAAACGTCGTCACTTTACTCCTTAAAAACACAAACGTGAGCTAGCCGGCGGGTGTGTGCCGGATACCTTTCTGATGCCTAAGTCAGCAAAATAGACAAATAGACAAATAGACAAAAAGCTTTATGTATTTGGGAATCAAAGTTGTGTTACCTCTACATATGTTATGTTGTGAGATTTTATAGGTTCCGCATAGCACAATCCTAGTAGGACTCTTATTCCCCCATGTAGAGTCCTGTTAGGAATCACACTCCTGAAAGATAATACTTATCCCTCAACACCCCCCTCACTGCTTAAACCAAGTGAGATGGTTTTACTACGGTTGGATGACAGCATGACTGAGCTAACACTAGCCTTTTGTCATACTTAGTCCAGCACCTTCCCAACTATATGACGTAGCTCGGTTCTCCTCATACTTGCACCTTGGATTGGTCTGTTGAGACCGACCTAACCGCAGTAAGCTTTGACTGAGCTAACGAGAGCAAGGTTCACCATAAGAAGCCCAAATACCTCGGTTCTGAATACCATGACCGAGCTAATTATCACCATACTGACCGTGGTAACCACAACTACAATTGGACCGAGCTAACTGCAAGGTCCTTTCACTCGGCCCTTTCTACTGCGTCCCACATAACGGCCCATTACTACGCCTTGGTCTAGCTCGACCCTAATGCACATAAAACTCCCTCTCTATTGCCCCTTAATTCCGTCTGCGTAGCATGATTGGGATTACCTCTCTATCTGCCGAGCTAAAAAGTGAACTTCAACCGAGCTAAATTCACACCGGGCTACTGATCTGTCTGGTCAAAACGTCTTTTCAGTTGCTGTAACTGAATCGCTTTCTATTTTATGGACACGTGGCTAGCTCTCATTGGCCCAGCGTAGCTGTCACACCATCTTCGTACTCCGAAAAATTTGAACAGTCCCGCCCAAACTTATGCCTTACACAAAACAAAACCCTACTCTTCGAACAAAACATATCACTATTCATCATCTTCTCTCTCTACCTTCTAAGCCTCCATTTTTCCTCAACACTGCATCTGCTAAGCTTGTGTTTTCTATTGGTGCCGTTTCCATCTTCGATTCCAAGATCTTTGAACTGGTATGTGGCTCAAACCTTTTTCTTTTTCGTTCATTTCGTATTGTATTGTAATACATAGCATAGTATATATGTTTCCCAAAAACACTTTCTTGTAGTTTCCATGGGAAATAACCACTTCATTCCAAAAACCATCTAATAGACCCACTGGATTCACAACCAATCTGAGAAATGATGCTTTTGATCCAAAATAATATTTCAACCGAACTAGCAACCTGTTTGTACTTAACGTGTGCACCCAGCCGAATTAGATAAGTTTCAATCGGTCTAAGAACCTTCTGTTTCTTTTAGCCGAGCTAGGAAACCGTATTAGGTGCGCATACTTCTGAACTAGAAAGCCTTAACCAACGACCGAGCTATAACTTGGGGCCAAATCAACTCTCTGACTTAGTCAAAACCGAACCAAGAATGCTGCACGCTAAGCTATAACCAGGCTACGAACCCCTCGTTCTACTTAGCTGAGCTAAAGTCCTTCACTTCAACCGAAGCTAAGAATGGATAGTATCCCACGTAGCTGAGCTAGGACTCCATTTATTTCGCCTTTGTTTCTTTTAGCACGGTCCAACGATCTATGCTTAACACCTTTCTTTTTCACTTTGCAGACTTAGGTTGGCCAGGCACTCCTTTGAACGCTCAACCGAGATACTCAACATCATCTCAACACCGAGCTAAGTTATACATAATTTAAGCCCACATGGGGAAGTATCGATTTTTAGTGAACTCTCTAGGGGCTATAGCCGAGTTCCAAAGGGACTATAACATCCCTGATGATGTTCATCTCAGTTTAGCCGAACTAGACACCATTCCCTGGGGAAAACCAGGCTTCGTCCCTTTCAACGTCATATCCATTGTAGAGGCTGGTCTCCGTTTTCCCGTTCAGCCACTTCTTTGTGAATTCTTTAGACAAACAAGACTTTGCCCTACCCAGCTTTCCACAAATTCGTACAGAATCATAAATGGCATCGCCAAGCTGAATCACAGGCTTGGCCTTAACCTTGGTTTAGCCAAGCTATTCCACCAATACTCCCTTGGCTAGAATGAAGATGGTTGGGTACATTATCTAAGAATAAGACGCCACCGAGAAAAAATAATAAAGAACACCCCAGACAAAGATGTAAATGACGACGATTTTTCTGGGTTTCTAGGAATTTTGAAGACCAAGAAGCCCAAATACCAGGAGACCTGATTAACTGGAATAAAGGAGTAGCCGGTATATACACCTCGGCTCAGTTTTGTGTGTTCTTTACCCTGTTTATATATTTTGCACCGTGCTAACCGTTGCTTTTTTCCTTATGCAGACTTGAACCATCTAAAGTCGCGGTACAGTTACCCCAATCTTGACGCACTCCGCGCCGTACTAAGATATCGCGATCAAGGTTGGGCCGAGCTACTCAAGTTTGAACCAACATACAGATACAGTAGCAGAAGGAAGACCAGGGTGACAGATTTCCTTCTGGAACCCTCTCCAGAACCAGATCTGACACTACCTCAAATCAATTTGATCCCGTTAATTGCAGAACAAGAAATGGCCAAGAAGAGAGTAGTAAGGGCCCTCATCACCGAAACAAACCAAGCCGAGGTACCACAAGCCGGCCAAACACAAGAGGCCGTGGTAGCCCTTCCAACTGCTCAGCCTTCATCATCTCAGCTAAGCAAGCGTGCTTGGACTTCCACAACCGAGCCACGCCTTGTTGACGAGGATGAAACCGTGCTTCCCCAAACCACGCCACCGAGCCCACAGCATGAGCGTTCTAACCGAGCTAGCTCCTCTGAGTGGGCCCTGGAACCGAGCCATTAGAGACACAGATTCAGTGGTGGCAGACAAAGACCACACACTCGCCTTCAACTTGGCTAAGAGCGTGTGCTTGCCCCCTGACATGGAACACCATGACCATCTCACCGAGCTTAAAGCCATCTGCTCGGCCACCAAATCGATGGTGTTGGAGAGTACTCTTTCCTTTGTTTTTCCATTTTGTGCATCTATTTGCTCGGTTCTCACTCGAAATTGCTTACCGCCCTCTTGCAGGCTATGCAGAAGAACCACATTACACATAAGCGTGTGCTGGAGCTATGCAAGACGACAAGGCTGGCCGTGGCTAAGGCCGATAGTAAGACGGCCGAGCTAAACGAAGCTAAACAAAAAATGGCCGAGCTTCAATCAGAAGTCGCCTGACTCACCCGGCTAGTAGATTCAGCAGATGTGGAGAAACAAAATGCCTTGACCGAGCTGAAGGACCATTATCTGCGTGAGCTTGCTAAAGTCGAGAAGAAGAAGAACACTGAGATAACTGAGCTTGAGAAGAAGATGGAGGACGCGGAAGACCGCGGTTACAAGGAAGGAGAAACCACATACATCTTGCAGTGTGAAGCTGCCAAAGACATTTTCTTTAAGTGTGGGTGGAAGGCAGCGGTCTTGAAGCTCGGTCAAGGGGATAAAACCGAGATATTCCAGAATCCCCCTCCTCACTTCATCCCGAGCTACATGGCGGAGTATGCTAACGCTATTCAACAAAAATTTCTTCAAGTTGAGGAAGAAGAAGCATCTCCTGAACCCAACAATGCTCCAGTTGTCGCCAATGATCCCGTTGTTCAATCAGCTCGGGTGGAGCCTCCGGTGGAAGACTTGGTTGAAAATGTGACTGAGCTACCTGCTGAAACCGGGCTTCGAGTTGATCTGGATGCGGATCTTGATGACCTTTTTGCTTGATCCTGTATTTTCTTCCTTTTCTTTTGGAAAGAATGTTAAACCGAGCTAAAGTCCCACTTCTTATAACTTTGACTTGCATTTTAAATGAAATCTCCTTTTTCTGCGTCTTTTTGCTCGGTTTATTTTCAACTATAATTTATATGAAGTTTAGCCTTCTCTGGCCGATGTACTTATCTCGGTCTTGGAGCCTTGTATTTTGTTTGGTCATTTATGCCAATTCTTTTCAGCCTAGATCCATATCTCGGCTGAAGAGTACTCAGAGTTGGTTATTCCAGCCAACCACTCTTTAGCCTAGATCCTTATCTCGGCTGAAGAGTACTAAAAGTTGGTTATTCCAGCTAACCATTCTTTAGCCTAGATCCTTATCTCGGCTGAAGAGTACTTAAAGTTGGTTATTCTAGCCAACCACTCTTCAGCCTAGATCCTTATCTCGGCTGAAGAATACTTAAAGTTGGTTATTCCAGCCAACCACTCTTCAGCTAAGATCCTTATCTCGGCTGAAGAGAATAGAGTGTTGGTTTTTCCAACCAACCACTCTTCATCCTAGATCCATATCTCGGCTGAAGAGAAGAGAGTGTTGGTTTTTCCAGCTAACCTCTTCAGCCTAGATCCTGATCTTGGCTAAGGAGAGCTCAAAGTTGGTTATTCCTGCCAACCTAGAGCGAAGTGTTTGGTTTATTCCTACCAAACTTCCTACAGCCCAGATCCTTATCTCGGCTTAGGAGAAGTAAGTGTTGGTTTTTCCAGCCAACCTTTTCAGCCTAGATCTTGGCTAAAGAGAGCTCAAAGTTGGTTATTTCTGCCAACCTAGAGCGAAGTGTTGGTTATTCCAGCCAACATTGCTTTTATTGCCCCTAGCTCACTATAAACGACTTTTACAGAAGAAAACCATTATGCTGAAAAGGAAACTACTTGCTTTATTGAAAAAAGAAAAATTACAAGTATTTTAAAGAAAAGATAAAAATAAAATAGTTTGAGATTGACATTGTTCCATGGCCTGAGAATGGCCTTGTTGTCTCCATCTTCCAAGTGGTATGCCCCCTTTCTTGCTAAGCCAACCACTTTGTATGGTCCTTCCCAATTAGGCCCTAACTTGCCATCTCCGGGTACTAGAGTGTTTCCTATTACTTTGCGCAGCACTCAATCTCCAATCTTGAATTGCCTTGGATGTACTGTCTTGTTATATTTTCTGGATAACTCTTGCTGGTATGAGGCAATGTGAACCAGTGCTCTTTCTCTTCTCTCTTCTACAAGGTCGAGTTCCAAGGCTATAGCTTCTCCATTTAAGTCTGGGTCAAAATTTTCACTTCTAATAGTGGGGAGGCCTACTTCTAGTGGGATTACTGCCTCCATGCCATAAGCCAGAGAAAAAGGCGTTTCTCCAGTTGACCGCCAAGGTGTGGTACGATAAGCCCATAAAACATGAAGAAGCTCCTCAGCCCACTTGCCTTTTGTTTTCTCCAACCTTTTCTTCAATGCATCTAAGACGACTTTGTTTGATGCTTCCGCCTGGCCATTTGCTTGGGGGTATGCTGGTGTAGAATTGTAGAATTCTATCTTGTACTCCTCACAAAAGCCTCTAAAAAAATTTCCATCGAATTGAGTGCCGTTGTCAGATATTAGAGCCTTGGGTATGCCGAACCGAGTGATGATATTCTGCCAGACGAACTTCTTCACATCTTTCTCCTTTATTGATGCTAGTGCTTCTGTCTCTGCCCACTTTTTGAAGTAGTCTGTTGCTGCAAGAAAGAACTTTCTGTTGCTGGGAGCCGTTGGGAGTGGCCCTACTATGTCCAAGCCCCATATTGCGAAAGGCCATGGGCTAGCTAATGGTAGAAGCTCTCTGGCCAGCTGATGTATTTGGTGTACGAACTTCTGACATTTCTCGCACTTCTTGACATACTTCTCTGCAATCTTGAATTGCCTTGGATGTACTGTTTTGTTATATTTTCTGGATAACTCTTGCTGGTATAAGGCGATGTAAACCAGTGCTTTTTCTCTTCTTTCTTCTGCAAGGTCGAGTTCCATTGCTATGGCTTGTCCATTTAAGTCTGGGTCAAAATTTTCACTTCTAATAGTGGGGAGGCCAACTTCTAGTGGGATTACTGCTTCCAAGCCATAGGCCAAGGAAAAAGGTGTTTCTCTAGTAGACCGCCGAGGTGTGGTACGGTAAGCTCATAAAACATGAGGGAGCTCCTCAGCCCACTTGCCTTTTGCTGTCTCCAGCCTTTTCTTCAATCCATCCAAGACGACTTTGTTTGATGCTTCCGCCTGGCCATTTGCTTGGGGTTATGCTGGTGTAGAGTTATAGAATTCTATCTTGTTCTCCTCACAAAAGCCTCTAAAAATTTTGCCATCAAACTGAGTGTCGTTGTCTGATATTAGAGCCTTGGGTATGCCGAACCGAGTGATGATATTCTGCCAGACGAACTTCTTCACATCTTTCTCTTTTATTGAGGCGAGTGCTTCTGCTTCCACCCATTTTGTAAAGTAGTCTGTTGCCGCAAGAAAGAACTTTCTGTTGTCGGGCTTTGTTGCAAGTGGTCCTACTATGTCCAAGCCCCACATTGCGAAGGGCCATGGGCTAGTTAATGGTAGAAGCTCTCTGGCTAGTTAATGTATTTGGTGTGCGAACTTCTGACATTTCTCACATTTCTTGATATACTTCTCTGAATCTGCTTGCATGTAAGGCCACCAATATCCTTGCGAAATTGCTCTGTAGGCCAATGATCTTCCCCCTTGGTGGCTTCCGCATACACCTTCGTGTATCTCGAACAAGAATGCCTCGACCTTGCTGGGATGGACACATTTCAAGTAAGGTCCTGTGAAGGATTTTTTGTACAAGGCCATTGATGGGGAGAGCCAAAATCGCTGTGACTTTGCTCTGATCTTGTTGGCTTCTTTCTTCTCTTCAGGTAAGACACCGTCTTTTAAGAATACTATGATGGGATCCATGCAGGAAGGGCCTAGTTCGGCGCAACATACCTTAGTTACTTCGGGTTCTTCAATGCTTGGTCTTGGTAGGAAGTCGATTAGTAATGGATGTGGGATGGATGTATCTGCCATTGAAGCAAGCCTGCTAGCTCGTCTACTCTGCTGTTTTCTGCCCGGCCGATCTGTTCTATTCGCACTACTTCGAATTTCATGATTTCCCTTCTGACTAACTCTTGATACTTTGTCATCCTCTCATCTTTTGCTTCGTAGTCGCATGAAATCTGGTTTATTACTAGCGGGGAGTCACTGTAAACCATTAGCTCAGTGGCCTACATGAAGAGTGCTGATTTTAGGCCTGCTAAGAATGCTTCATACTCTGCTTCATTGTTTGATGCTGGAAAGCCAAGGTTGACTGCTTGTTCCACTACTAAGCCATCTGGTGAGATGAGGACTATGCCTAGTCCTGCACCGTGTCTGTTGGATTCTCCATCCACAAAGAGCTTCCACATCTCTCCAACGAATAGCTTCCAGCAAGTGGAAGGGTCGGATGAAGCCTTGGGGTAATGCGTGTTGTTAATGTTTTCTTCCAAGTCTCTAGCTGCTGTTGGGGTTTGCTTTTTATTATCTGATTGGCCCAAGTCTTCACTTGTTGATGAGTCTTTACTGGGAATGGCATGGTTTATTCCTCTCTCTTGATCTTCAAGCCTGTGTGGTTTGCAATGTGGCTGGGTATCCTGAATTAGGGGTTGCGCATTTCCTGTGACACTTTTCGTCCCCATTCCTGTCGTACCAATCAAGTCAACTGGGCAGATGTGATGACTTCTTGGTGTGAACTCTACCACAAAGTCTGCCAAAGCTTGGGCTTTTATTGCGGTTCTAAGTTGAAACTTGATATCAAACTGTCCCAATTCCACCGCTCATTTCAAGATTAGCCCAGAAAAGTTCGCCCTCTCAAACAAGGCTTTTAAGGGAAAAGCAGTTAGGACGATTATGGTGTGGGCATGGAAGTAATGTGCCAGCTTCCTTGAGGCCATCATCAAGGCTAAGGCTAGTTTTTCCAATGGTAGGTACCTAGTTTTTGCGCCTAGCAAGGTCTTGCTAACATAAAAGATGGGCAGGTGTTGGATTCCTTCCGCTCTGACTAACACTGCGCTGACTGCGTGCTGTGAAACTGCCAGGTACAAAAAGAGCTCTTTTCTAGATATTGGGGTTACTAGCAATGATGGAGAAGACATGTACTCTTTCAGGCTTTCTAGGGCATGGTCGCATTCTTCATCCCACTCAAACTTGGCCTTTAGTGCTTGGAAGAATGGTCGACATCTGTCTGACGACCGACTTATGAACCGGTTGAGCGCGACTGCTAGGCTAGTGAGATGTTGCACCTCCTTGACTGTGTTGGGCTTCTCAAGATCCTGGATTGCTTTGATCTGAGACGGATCTGCTTCTATACCTCGGTTGGTCACCGGAAAGCCTAGGAATTTGCCTGATCCTATGCCGAATGCACACTTGGATGCATTTAGGCGCAACTTGTTCTTCTTCAGAATCTGGAACATCTCACCTAGGTCCCTGAGATGGTCATTCTCATCCTTACTCTTGACCACCATGTCGTCTATGTAAGCCTCCATTGTTCTACCTAACAATGGCTCAAACATCTTGGTGACTATCCCCTGGAATGTTGCCTCTACATTCTTTAGGCCAAAGGGCATGACCTTGTAACAATACAATCCTCTTGGCGTTGTAAAGAATGTGACCTCCTGATTTGGTTCATACATAGTGATCTGATGGTAACCCCTGTGCGCATCAAGGAAGCTAAGTCGACTGTGTCCTGCCGTCAAGTCTACCAGTTAGTCTATCCGCGATATGGGAAAGCTGTCCTTTGGACATGCCTTGTTGACTGTTTTGTAGTCCACGCAGACATGCCATTTTTTGTTCTTCTTTGGCACTACTACAGTATTGGAGATCCACCTGGGATAGTGCACTTCTCTGATTACTCCTGCCTCCAGCAAGTTTCCCACTTCTTCCACCACTATCTCGGTATGGTGGAGTGTTGATCTGCAAGTGCGCTGTATAACTGGTTGGGCAGTTGGGTGGACGTTCAACTGGTGATAGATGAAGTTTGGGTCAATGCTAGGCATGTCATACGGTGTGCAGGCAAACACTTCGATGTTAGAGGTTAAGAATTCCATGACCTCTATTCTCTCAGTGCTAGACAAAGATGAGCCGAGTAAAAAGAACTTTTCTGGGTCTTTTTCATTTATCCTTACCTGTATCAAGTCTTCTACTGCCTTTTGTTCAGCTGTCTTGCCAACGTCCGCAAATAGTTCATTGCTTTCAGGTTCTTCCACCATCTATACATAGCCTTTGGCAGCGCGGTTGCCATGTACTGTGACGAAGCACTGTTTTGACATAATTTGGTCTCCAAAGACCTCTTCTATCACTCCGGCTTCATTGGGGAACCGCAATACTTGATGGTAGGTTGATGCTACCGATCGCATGGCATGCAACCATGTCCTCCCCAAGATTATGTTGTAGGTGAAAGGGACATTCAATACCCAAAACTCCACCTGCTTTGTCATGGTTCCTGCTTTGACTGGGAGGATTATCTTGCCCACTGGCCACTCTGGCATTGAGTTGAATCCGATCAAGGGAGATGTTGCAGGTGCCAAGTCTTTATCCTCCAGTTTTAGTTGTTTGAAGGTTTCGTAATTCATTATCTCACATGAGCTTCCTTGGTTGATCAAAATCCGTTTGACGTCGAAATTCTTGACGCGTAGCATGACAACCCATGCATCATAGTGAGGGCAATATATCCTTACTAAATCTTTGTCTGAAAAAGATATGACATTTGTGGCCTCTGTTCTCCCTTTTTTGATGGCAGGTTGTATACTTAATACCTCCCTCAAGTGCTCAGCCTTTTTGAGCATTCCCCTGAGCTCACATACCCGCTCAGGTTCGAATACTCCATATATTACGTTAATTACACCTTGAGGTGGAGCGTCGACTGGCATTTCGTTTGGGATGTTATGGTTCTGGGGGACTGGCTGTGTTCCTTCTTCTATGTACTGGTCCAGGTGCCCAGCCGCCACTAACTCCTCCAAATGCTGCCTCAACGGCGTACAATTTTCAGTGCGGTGCCCCTTTTCATCATGGAAGGTGCACCAGGACCTTTCGTCATAGTCTTTTTGTGCTTCTCCTAACTTGGCTAGCCATCGGACGAAAGGTTCATTGCGTATCTCACTGAGAATTCGGTAGATTGGTTTTTTGAACACTGTGGTAATGGCAGTGCGAACTCTTAACTTCCTTTTTTCTGGGTCCTCTCTGTTGGCCCGCCTGCCTCGCCCATTCCTGTTTGGTTACTCTACCGTGTTGACTTTTGCTATAGTCCTCTTATCTGGCATTGATGTTGTGCCAATTTTCATTTTAGCACGGGCGCTATCCTCCTCCACGCGAATATGTTAGTGCACTCTCTCCATTAAGCCTCCATCGTGAGGGGTGGCGTCATAGTAGTTGAGTCCCTCAATTTGTTGCCAATTGGCAGGCCCCGTTTGTATTATGC
Organism: Camellia sinensis; assembly: GCF_004153795.1. Classification (NCBI taxonomy): domain Eukaryota; kingdom Viridiplantae; phylum Streptophyta; class Magnoliopsida; order Ericales; family Theaceae; genus Camellia; species Camellia sinensis. The sequence continues at coordinate 286,491 of NW_021025614.1, read as the reverse complement.
AATGGCAAGGTTTGTAGGGCAATCCCCAATCTGGTTGAAGGTTTCCTAGTAGCGACTGTTGTAGGACCTCAACGTCTCTTTTTCGCCCATGTCAATGGAGAGCAGCTAGTCGATCTCCACTGGCGTCTTGGTGTTCGTCCTGAATCTAGTCACGAATGCTTCTACCAACTGCGCCCATGAGGCAATGCTGCCCTCTGGTAGCCTTTTGAACCAGGTTAAACCTCGGTCGCCAAGGCTGGATGGGAATAGGATGCACATTAAAGTCTCGTTTCGTCGGTATACTGCCATAACCTGGAGAAAGTGGCTTAAGTGCATGTAGTGCTCTGTCTTCCCCTCATAAGTGGTGAATTTGGGCTAATGGAAGCCTGAAGGGAGTGGCGCGTTCTCAATTACTGGAACGAATGGCGATCTTTGATGCCTTGCTAATGCTTTGTCTATTGGTTCATAAGCAAGGCGCGATATTGGCATTCCTACCTTGACGCTCCCATGCGTCCAAGGGGCTAACCGCTGAAGGGCTGAAACTCTGCGCGGGTCGCGTGCCCTGGTATCCTCCTTCCATCGTGCCTTTTCTTCAAGCATAGTTCATAAGTCAGATGATCTAGGCAACTCTGTGTGCCTAGATGACGTCTGGTGCGTATGCGAGGGCCGATAGGTGCTTCCCTCCGTATAAGATCTCTCAGTTCTCGTTCTCTCAGACCTGAAGTAACGAGTCCTAGAAGTTCTTGATTGAGTGTCGCCTGTTCTAAGGCTCCTGCTTTCTGCTTGCGATGGTGTGGTACGCCTATCATGATTCTCCGAGTGGTGAGGGGGCGTGTTGCCTTTGCGCCCATTTCCTGTCGCCACCCCTTTTCCTTTTATCTGGCGCTTCATTGACTCCATGTCTGCCGCCATCCTGCCTATTAACTCGTCCTGCTCCTTTATGCGATCCTCCAGAACTTGAGGGTCCATCATCCGCCTCTGTCTTTTAGGACTTTGAGAGCGACGGGGGTTGTTAGCCCGCCTCCCTTTAGCATCCCTCCGGGGGTTCTGTCGCTGGGGTTCTAAACCCGCCATGGAAGGGATAGCAGGCAAACCTTCGCGCCTCCCATCCCCCTCCGGGGTTTGCCCATCAAGAGCAGATTGCGGCAAGTCTTCATTGTGCGCCATTGCTTCTAGTTAGAGAGGAAAAACTCGATCAAGAGGTTTTGTTCTTTTTGGACTTCCCACAGACGGCACCAATTGTACGAGCACGAAATAATCTTCTCGTATAATCCTGTTGATCAAGTCTACGCTCCTCCAAATGTCGTCGCTTTACTCCCTGAAAACACAAACGTGAGCTAGCCCACAGGTGTGTGCTGGATACCTCTCCGATGCCTAAGTTAGCAAAATAGACAAATAGACAAAAAGCTCTGTGTATTCGGGAATCAAAGTTGTGTTACCTCTACATAGGTTATGTTGTGAGCTTTTATAGGTTCCGCATAGCATAATCCTAGTAGGACTCTTATTCCTCCATTTAGAGTCCTGCTAGGAATCACACTCCTGAAAGATAATGCTTATCCCTCAACACCCCCCTTACTTCTTAAACCAAGTGAGATGGTTTTACCACGGTTGGATGACAGCATGACCGAGCTAACACTAGCCTTTTGTCGTACTTAGTCTAGCACCTTCCCAACTATATGACGTAGCGCGGTTCTCCTCACACTTGCACCTCGGATTGGTCTATCGAGACCGAGCTAACCACAGTAAACTTTGACCGGCTAACGAGAGCAAGGTCCACCATAAGAAGCCCAAATACCTTGGTTCAGAATACTATAACTAAGCTAATTATCACCATACTGACTGTGGTAACCACAACCATAATTGGACCAAGCTAACTGCAAGGTCCTTTCACTCGGCCCTTCTACCGCGGCCCACAGAACGGCCCATTACCTCGCCTTGGTCTAGCTCGGCCCTAATGCATATAAAAACTCCCTCCCAAGAATGTACTAAAACACGACCACAACATTTTTGTATTTGACCAATGTTGGGATTACAAAATTTTCTACTGAAATTTTTACCAAACAACTTAAAAACTTCTTCTTTGTAAGTCAAATGAGAATTCACTAACAACATGATCACAGTATTTTTGTCTTTTAATTTTAAGGTGAAGCCTTAATAATAGAACTTTCTTATATACGTGAATCTCACCTTTTTATGCGCTCCACTCCATTCATATAAAAAAATTATGCCTGATTTTATAATTAGTTTTTGTACATATAAATTTTTTTTTTATAAATATATTAATTCAATTAGAACATTTAGATTTAAGGATTTATGTAAAATTCCAGGTGTCAGCGCAAGTGGTGCAAAAATGATTAACTTTTGGGCTCAAGAAAAATAAGCATCAAATTAAGCTCTACTAAAACCAAATTTTTTATTTTTTTTATTTTTGGGGTAGATGGTAATGAAGGGACTTAACCAATTTTTGAATATCAAATAATTAAAGTAATATTTGGATCATGGATCAAAATAGGGAATTTAAATGAGAAAGAAACAAAAAATGAGTAAAATGTGATCAAAATAGAAGTAAAATTTCTTTTTTTCTTTTCAAATCTCTATTAAAATTTATAATTCAAACACAAACTAACTTATCATTTGAGAATAAAATTGTAGCTTTTACCATCTGTATCTATTAATTGTTTCTTCTTACATAAAACTTTTCATAGTTCTCCTTTCTTTCTTTCTTTTTTTTCTTGTTCTTTTTCTTTTTATTCCTTCATGATGGTTGAACATTTAGGCTTCTTTCCAAGAAAACTTCACTTTAAATTGATTAAAATAGACCATATCAAATGTAAATAAACTATATTAATTGTGAAATGAGATTAAATCTTTGTGTTATAAATGGGATTTGAGATAGATGAAGAAAGAAGAAATTGAACATAGCATACTGTGTCAAGGCAAGGCAAGAATAATGCTTGTGCTCAATTTGTTAGGCAATGAGTCTAACCAATTTTATTTTATTTTATTTTAGGTGCATTTGGAAACTGATTAATATAGTAAAAAAATCAAATCACCATTGAAAAAGAATAAAGGAAAAAAAAATTCAACTCGTATAAAAATAAAAAGTTTGTGTTCTCTTTAGAGACAGAGGAGTAGAATGGAGGAGAGCGAGAGAGTGGGAAGGGTGAGAGGAAAGACAAATGAAGCGTAAAGAAATCTTTGGCGTTTTCTTTCTAGAGAGAGAGGAAAAAAAAGGGGAGAGAGAGAGAGAGACTAGGGGGATACAAATGTAGAGATAAAGAGAGAGAGAGAGAATGATTTGTAGAAAGATAAACAAAAGACTAGGACAAAATTAGGCTGCGCATCTTGCACAAAGAGGAACAGAGGACAGGTAGTAGTACAGGTAACATTCTCCATAAGGAGAGGAGAAGCAACAAAATGGAGGAGAGAGAGAGTGTGTGTCTGTGTGCAAGGGATAGGGGACAAGGGATAGTTTTAGAGAGAGAAACAAAAGGGGGAGAGAGAGAAACAAAGAAAAAAACACTCTGAATCAGATAAAAGGAAGGATAACAGAACCCAAAAATCCCTACTCCAACCACACTGCTTGCACTAAAATAGCAAATAAAAACCCTCATGGTCACTTTCAGTGCACATGTATATCTGTATATATGTATATATCTATATTTATATCTATATCTACATCATATCTATATCTACATGTATGACATGAAAAAAAAAAACAAAAATTAAAGAAGCACCAATGTATATATGTTTGTGTGTGGGTGAAAATCTGACCACACTGCCCGCTTAGTAGTCAACTGGAGAGCACCAGCAAAATAGAAGGCTTCAGCTAACCTGTAACAGAAAGAAAAGGCTCTAGCGGTGGTTCTTCCACCCAGGGGTACTCTGACGATCAAGTCAGTATATATCTCTCAAAGATAATCAAGTGCTAAACTTAATGCTCAAAACATAAATTGCATACCTTAGACCCACGGGGGTGCCTCTCTTTTATAGTTTGCTCATTCCTAGTCCCACTTGAAGCCTGACTTCTATGGACTCCAATTCAGTGCTTACTTTGGATTTCTCAAGAGATAAAGATAAACTCCCTAAGAGTTTTATCCTTATCTTAGCAAAGTCTCCTCTTTGTCCTAGGACTATTGTCCTCTATCCGCTTATCTCGGATTTCGATATCTTCGGAGATAACCTCGGCAACTCCGAGATCACCTCGGCGAAACTACCACGACACGTGGCACATCGGCTGACACGTCGGCGTCACCATGCCACGTGTCGGTACTCAGAAATATATCCCCACAGTTTGCAATGAGTGGAAAAACAGTTTTCCTCAGTGTCGCCAGAGAAGATTATCGGCAGTGCCTTCTTTCCAGTCAGTTTGCTCATTCCTAGTCCCACTAGAAGCCTGACTTCTATGGACTCCAATTCAGTGCTTACTTTGGATTTCTCAAGAGATAAAGATAAACTCCCTAAGAGTTTTATCCTTATCTTAGCAAAGTCTCATCTTTGTCCTAGGACTCTTGTCCTCTATCCGCTTATCTCGGATTCCGATATCTTCGGAGATAACCTCGGCAACTCCGAGATCACCTCGGTGAAACTACCACACGTGGCACCTCGGCTGACACGTCGGCGTCACCTTGGCCACGTGTTGGTATCAGAAAATATATCCCCACAACTGCCTCTAGGTTCTATTATTTCGGCATTCTGAGGTGATGGAACCTATATCGATATATATATTTTTTCTCTGCATATTTGCTCAACAAACTGTTTAGCCGAGGTCATTCACTTTAGGCCGACGTGTTCTCTTCGGAGAATCAAGAATTCAAATGAACCTCTTCATGCGTATGAGCTGTCATACATCAATTTTCAACCGTTTTACTTATGTGTTATATCCTTATTGGCCCGTGTCCATGACGCGCCTGTAAGCCGTCTTTCCTCCGTCTGTGCCGTCTGACGCACATGTTCCTCTAGGCGCAATAAATGCCCTGCTTTGCCGCCGTTTCAAGTTTTTGACAAAACTTTTCTTTCCCTCTTCCTTTCTTCACTTTTCGTATCCTGATTTCTTACTTTTTCTCTCTCTAAAAGCTTTAGCATTCTTCGAATCTGCCATTGTTCTAAGCCCCAATTTCTGCGACCATCTTAATTCTTCCATCCCTGCGAAGCTTTTGCCATTACTTCAGCGATTTTCATTCCGGCTTCGTTTGTTCTGGTAAGCCTCTGTTCTTCTTTTTCCAAATTTCGTCTATGTGTTTTACCTGCTGCCATTATTGCTTTGTTCAAACCTTTCACTTGTTGGACTATTCGTCTGGATGCGTCTATTTCATGATTTTATTCATATCTTGAACACTTGCACTGTTTTCACACTTTTCTTGTCACTGTTCTTGATTTGTTACTTCTGTATTTTTTTTACTTTTGAGGACCATACCTCTGTTCTTTGATTCTGAAACGCCATTCTTTATCTCTTGTTTTCTGTTTTTCCTTTCCAGATTGGTGCCCCCAATCTTCACTTCCGTAGACTTAGGTTTGGGATTTGTTTCTTGAACTTTCAATTTTTAGGGAAAACTGAAACAAGTCTTACCAGTTCTTACCTAGGGTTTTGCCGAGGTTTCAATAACACCTTCTACCCAGCCTTCTGACTCTAGGCCGATGTTATGGGTATGTGGAGACATAGGGTAAACACCCCAACCAAACTCGAATACTTTAGGCAGGAATTCTCCATTCCAGTCGATGTTCATCTCAGGCTAGCTGGGGATGATGATTCTATTATGCCCACAGATCATACGATGCCCTTTCCTATTGTAGCTTTTACTGAATGTGGACTCCGGCTTCCACTCAATCACCTTTTTCGCGAAGTTCTCCACTTTTATAAGCTGAACCCTATGCAACTTACCATAAACTCCTATCAAGTGATTAATGGTATCATAGCCCTAACTAGGCAAGAGAACGTTAGGATCACCCTTGCCGATGTCCAATATTGTTATACCATGTGCCCTCTTAACCTGAAGGAAAAAGGGTACGTCTACTACCTCAAGCCGAGGTCCATCAAATTCAAAATTGTAGCCGATCTTCCAGACTCCAACAAGGGGGCTGGAGATGATTATGTCATTGCTTCGGGAAACTGAGAATTTGGTGCTGACGAGGACGTTCATCTCTACCCTCTTTCCCGATCAATTAAAGAGGGCAAAAGTAAGAGCCCAGCGTCAATTACTTAGTTGTTTCTGTTCAAGACTTTGTCTGTTTCTAATGTCTGTTTCTTTGTCCTGCAGATCTTCATCAGCCACCAAAAAACTTTCGCCAATTCTTTTTTCCAGGGAAAGACTTAAGAAAGCTCCTAGATCTTCCAATCCATAAGCGCAAGGCTCCACTGTTGCTGAATTTTATTCCGACGTACAAGTCAACTCTGCCAGACGTCCCAAGGTCAAAGAAAAAGAGCCTCTCTCCCCCTACTGCCACAACTCAAACTGCTTCTTCATCCCGGACAGATCAAGAGTCCACATCTGACCCAACCAATCAACCATCCACTTCAACCACATACTTAATCCCAATTCCAGAAAGAAAACGTCGGCGACGCCTTGTCAAAACTGCCGAAATGGTTCGTCCAAAGCCTGTCACCCAAGATCTCCTAGCCGACCTTCCAACCGACGTTGATGCTGTTTCAACCCAACCTATGCCCCCACCGAAACCAAGAAGAACCAAGAAGGCTCAGCCCAAAGCCAAAGCCATTGAGGTTGAGGCTGAGGACGCTCTGCCCATTTCACAACTGGCTGAGGGTAAGAAGTCTTCTTCCACTTCTGCCAAAAGGTCTGCCGAGGCCTAACCCTCAGGGTCCACCCAATCGAAGAGGCCGAGGTCATCGTCTGCGATGACCTCGGCGTCAAAGAAGCCCGATGTCCCCTGGGCCCCTCTACTAACTTTGGAGGATAGGCCTATCATGGCCAGTGAAAGTGCCGACGATATTAATGTCGGTGTCGCCCTCAGCACTGCTCTTCTCCTTCCAAAAGATCTGGAGCGAAATGCTGGACTCAGCGAATATGAGAACTACGCTCTAATGCTCCAGCATTCCGTTCAAGTAAGTGTTCCTGCTTTAAACCTTTGACTTTTCCTTCGGTTTTTTACTGAGAAGATTTCATAACACTTCTGTTTTCTTTTAGGCCATCCAACACGCCCATTCATTTTCAATGCAATCTTTTGAAAATCGGCAAAGATTGGTTGATATGAAGAGGGAGGCGTCTTCTCTGAAGAAGGAGATAAAATCTCTCGAATCAAAGATGAAAAAACTGGAGGATCAGGCCGAGACTGCTACTAAGGCCCAAACTTTAACCGAAGAGGAGGCCGAATCCACTGAGGCCGTCAAGAAAGTTGCCGAGGCCGAGAAGAGAGAGGCCGAGGCCATGAAGGCCCAAGCTGAGAAGGAGCTCCAGAAAGCGCTGGCCACCAAAGAGGCCGAAGTCAAAGAGGCTGATGAAAAGGCCTATGCCCAGGGCATGGCCGACGTCACAGAGGAGTATAAACTTCAAGTCAGGCAGGCATGCAACAGGGGATTTTCCCTTGGTTGGATGTCCCCGATAAAAAAGCTTGATCTCCCCGTTGACTTGCCCTTGCGCCAGGCCGACGCTATTCCTCTTCTATTTCTTCTACCTCCACCTCCAAGACAAGCTGAAGACGAATTAGAGTCTGAGGCTGATGCCGAGGATGAGGGTAAAGAGAACAATGATGATGAAGCCTTGGTGAGGAGACCCAAGGATGCTGTAGAAGCCAAGTCCCCTCCTCCTGCTGAGCAAGTCATGGACTTAACCATGGATGAGGAGGGTGATGAGGTTGGGGAGGCACCCAAGGAAATTGCCATCGGGCAACTATCATCCGACCTTCTTTTGGCTGAAAGAAGTCTTGACAAAACGCTTGCTGAGATTGATGCCGAGATTGAGGCAGACAAGGTTGCTGAGGAGGTTCCCCCAGAATCGTCCGAGGTCCCAGCCCCTCCAGCTGCTAATACTGAAGAGTCCTGATTTTGAATGTCTTCTGTACTTTTTTCTTTTCTTCTTTTCTTCGGACAATATAAGTTTCTTTGTATGGCCGAAGTGCCTGCCTTTCTTTGTATAGAACTGTAACTGTTTTCCTCTGAATGCTTCAATTTTATTTTCTCTGGATTACTTCTGTGTGATGCATGTTTTTCATATTTCTTACTTTCTTGTGCAATCTTCTCGGGGTTACGTACCTCGGGTATTTATAAAGTCGATCTCTACTTCGGCAAGATACAGACCTGCAAACGCTTCATAAATTCCAACAAGTGTTTAACATATACTTTTCAATCTCAACTTTGCAAATGTTTCTCAGGTTTCAACAAGTGTTTAAACAGTGATCTCGGTCTAACCTACTTGTAAATTGCTACAAATTTCAACAAGTGAAGAGAAACAGTAATCTCGGCTTAACTTCGACTTGTAAATTGTACAAATTTCAACAAGTGAAGATAAGGAATAATCTCGGCTTAACTTCGACTTGTAAATTGCTACAAATTTCAACAAGTGAAGATAAGGAATAATCTCGGCTTAACTTCGACTTGTAAATTGCTACAAATTTCAACAAGTGAAGATAAGGAATAATCTCGGCTTAACTTCGACTTGTAAATTGCTACAAATTTCAACAAGTGAAGATAAGGAATAATCTCGGCTTAACTTCGACTTGTAAATTGCTACAAATTTCAACAAGTGAAGATAAGGAATAATCTCGGCTTAACTTCGACTTGTAAATTGCTACAAATTTCAACAAGTGAAGATAAGGAATAATCTCGGCTTAACTTCGACTTGTAAATTGCTACAAATTTCAACAAGTGAAGATAAGGAATAATCTCGGCTTAACTTCGACTTGTAAATTGCTACAAATTTCAACAAGTGAAGATAAGGAATAATCTCGGCTTAACTTCGACTTGTAAATTGCTACAAATTTCAACAAGTGAAGATAAGGAATAATCTCGGCTTAACTTCGACTTGTAAATTGCTACAAATTTCAACAAGTGAAGATAAGGAATAATCTCGGCTTAACTTCGACTTGTAAATTGCTACAAATTTCAACAAGTGAAGATAAGGAATAATCTCGGCTTAACTTCGACTTGTAAATTGCTACAAATTTCAACAAGTGAAGATAAGGAATAATCTCGGCTTAACTTCGACTTGTAAATTGCTACAAATTTCAACAAGTGAAGATAAGGAATAATCTCGGCTTAACTTCGACTTGTAAATTGCTACAAATTTCAACAAGTGAAGATAAGGAATAATCTCGGCTTAACTTCGACTTGTAAATTGCTACAAATTTCAACAAGTGAAGATAAGGAATAATCTCGGCTTAACTTCGACTTGTAAATTGCTACAAATTTCAACAAGTGAAGATAAGGAATAATCTCGGCTTAACTTCGACTTGTAAATTGCTACAAATTTCAACAAGTGAAGATAAGGAATAATCTCGGCTTAACTTCGACTTGTAAATTGCTACAAATTTCAACAAGTGAAGATAAGGAATAATCTCGGCTTAACTTCGACTTGTAAATTGCTACAAATTTCAACAAGTGAAGATAAGGAATAATCTCGGCTTAACTTCGACTTGTAAATTGCTACAAATTTCAACAAGTGAAGATAAGGAATAATCTCGGCTTAACTTCGACTTGTAAATTGCTACAAATTTCAACAAGTGAAGATAAGGAATCAGCTTAATTCCAACTCATAAATTGCTACAAATTTCAACAAGTGAAGATAAGGAATCAGCTTAATTCCAACTCATAAATTGCTACAAATTTCAACAAGTGAAGATAAGGAATAATCTCGGCTTAA
>NW_021025614.1:260959-274214 GCF_004153795.1 Camellia sinensis | reverse complement strand
AACCTGGCCACAAACATCTCGGCCAGGCCTTCCCATGTTTTTATGCTTCCACCTTTGGTAAGTTGCTCCTGCGTTTTTCAACCCAAAAGGCATTACCTTGTAACAGTACAGGCCTTTAGGGGTGATGAACGCGGTCTTCTCCTCGTCCGGAGGGTACATGGCAATCTGGTGGTACCCTCTGTATGCATCCAAAAAACTTATCTTTTCATGCCCTGAGGTAGCATCCACTAGTTGATCAATCTTTGGTAGAGGAAAGCTGTCTTTGGGGCAGGCTTTGTTGAGGCTGGTAAAGTCTACACAGACCCTCCATTTACCGTTCTTCTTCTTTACCACTACTGTGTTAGATAACCATATCGGGTAGTGAACTTCTCGGATGGCCCTAGCCTCCAGAAGTCTGTCTACTTCTTCTTCCACTGCTTCGACATGCATCAACGTCGGTCTTCTGGCTCGTTGTATCACTGGTTTTACCGACCTGTCGACATTCAGTCTGTGGCAAGTGACCACGGGGTCAATGCCAGGCATTTCATATGGTGTCCAGGCGAACACCTCTATGTTTGTTCTCAAAAACTCTTCCAGTTCTCTTTCCTCTTCTTCGGCTAAGCCTCAGCCGAGAATAAAGAAACGCTCTTCGTTGCCCTCCTGGACAAGGATTTTCTTTAGTGCCTCTTCGCTCTTCTCGGCTGGTTCTTTGCCGACGTCTTCTAGGACCTCCACATCCTCATCTTCAATTTCTGCTTTCTTTGGCTCTCGTATGCTGCAGGTAGTCTTCATTGCTACCATGGAGCAATTCTTGGCCTGCAGTTGATCTCCTCTGATTTCTTCAATCCCATGCTCTGTTGGGAACCGCAGTAGTTGATGTAACGTTGAGGGAACTGCCCCCATTGCATGCAACCATGGCCTTCCCAAGATGATGTTGTATGGTGAGGGTGTGTCAATTACCAGAAATTCTATCTTTATTTTCTTCGTGCCGGCTTGAACTTCCAAGCTTGTTGCGCCCAGTGGCCACGTCGGCGTTCCGTTGAAGCCGACCATCGGGCCGCTTGATTGCTCCATGTCATCTGGGTGAAGGCCTAGCTCCTTGTAACATCTGACATACATGATGTCACAAGAGCTGCCTTGATCTATCAGGATGCGTTTCACTTGGCACTCCCCAATCTGGAGGGATATTACCAAAGCATCATTATGTGGATGTTGGACCAATTCCAGGTCGGCTTCAGTAAAGGCTATTATCGTTCCTTGGCACTCTTCTGGCCGATGTCTTTTCTCCCCGACTTGGTAGACATGCTGTAAATGCCTTACCCTCTGGGTTTCTCCTCTGACCTCGTTCTCGTTGACCCTTGAGTGGATCACATTAACCACCCGTGGTCCTCCTGCTTGTGGTTGCTGTGCTGGAGGTGGCGGAGCTGCTGGTGCTTGAGGCAATCTTGCCTGTTCTTCCCTTGTCCTGGCTTCATCAACTAGGTCCCTCAGAAGGCCTGGCCTTACCAAGTCTTCTAAGTGTGCTTTTAGGGCTCTGCAACCCTGAGTTGGGTGCCCTTCTTCATTGTGGTAAGCACAATGCCTACCAACGTTTCTTCCCATAAACTCCCCTGGTGCTCTTGCTGGGGCCCTGAAATAAGGTTGGTTTCGAATTTGATCCAGGACTTTATGGATAGGGATTCGGAACATTGTCGTTACTGCCTGTTTATTCCTCAATTTCGTCTCTTGTTTGGTTGCCCCGTTGTTACCTCGGCCTCGCTTCGGCGAGCCGTTTTCCTTCTCTTGTTTTATCTCCTTGTTGCCCGATGTATCTTCTTCGGCTCCGACATACTTCTCTATTCTCGCCATGAGTTCCTCCATGCTTTTCGGCAATGTTTTTGCCAGAGACTTCCGTAGTGGGCAGTCGTCTTTCAGGCCGTTCTTGAAAGACACGACTGCCACTTCTTGGTTGCATTCGGGTATTCGATTGAATACCTCGTAGTATCTCTTCGCGTAGGCCCTAAGGCCTTCATCCTTGGTGATTCTTAACGCCATCAGGGCGTCAACCCTCAGGGGCTGCAGCTTGTTTGTTACAAACCTGGCCACAAACATCTCGGCCAGGCCTTCCCAGTTCTTCACGCTTCCCTTTAGTAGTTTGTGGAACCAATCTGACGCAATCTCCCCAAAGGACGAGGGGAACACTGTACAGAGCAACGACTCGTTTCCACTGTATAATGCCATTGAGTTCAAAAATAATCCAATGTGGAAGTTAGGGTCTGACTTACCATCGTATATTTGAAATCTCGGCATACTGAATCTCTTCAGCGCCTCGAATCTGTCCGGTTCTACCGAGAATGGTGTCCTCGGCTTGTCGGGTGAAGTAACCTCGGCTTCTCCGTTCTGTTGCTTCCTCTTGAGGTAGTTTCTTAAGTCTTCCTTGCTCCGACCAGGAGCTCGGCTATCTACCGACTTTAGTTTCTTCGGCATACTACTCTCGGCCTCGTGGTGGCCCCTCTTTGATCTTTCTCCATGGGTTGTGTGAAAGCAGAGTGCCTACCTTTGAACATGCCGATGTTCTCTGGGCTCTGGATCCTTTGTGCGATGCGTTCTTTGGGATTCTTCTTGTCTCGGCTCCTCTCGTCCGACATCCCTGGAAGGTCGGTGAGAGTGCCTTCCGCTCCCGGTGTTCTGAGGGGGTTCGGGGATTGCTTTCCTTCCTCCTTTCTGGGTGTTAATTGCTGGCATCGGTGTATCCTGCAGTGGGTATGGTGGCTGCATAACGTTGTTCTACATCATGAAGTTGACGACCGACTGTAGGTCTGCCAGCTTGTTTGCCAACTCCTTTACTTTCTCATCCCTCCGTAGACACCTGTCCCTCCATACCTGGAGGTTATCTTCATTGTAGTACTTGTCTTGGTTTGTCTTCTTTGAAGTTTCGCCTTCTCGGTCGACGTCCTTCCCTCCGTGACCCTGGTCACGTGTTTCTGCATTATGTTCGTCTCTTGTGATTTCAAGGTCAATCGGTCTCCCGCTCTCAGTAGGAGCGTTGTCTCCAACTTTTTCCCTCTGTCCGTTACTAGCCATCTATTCTTCTTCTTCCCACAGACGACACCAAATTGTGTGGGTGAAAATCTGACCACACTACCCGCTTAGTGGTCAACTGGAGAGCACCGGCAGAATAGATGGCTTCAGCTAACCTGTAACAGAAAGAAAAGGCTCCGGCGGTGGTTCTTCCACCCGGGGGTACTCCGACGATCAAGTCAGTATATATCTCTCAAAGATAATCAAGTGCTAAACTTAATGCTCAAAACATAAATTGCATACCTTAGACCCACGGGGGTGCCTCTCTTTTATAGTTTGCTCATTTCTAGTCCCACTAGAAGCTTGACTTCTATGGACTCCAATTCAGTGCTTACTTTGGATTTCTCAAGAGATAAAGATAAACTCCCTAAGAGTTTTATCCTTATCTTAGCAAAGTCTCCTCTTTGTCCTAGGACTCTTGTCCTCTATCCGCTTATCTCGGATTCCGATATCTTCGGAGATAACCTCGGCAACTCCGAGATCACCTCGGCGAAACTACCACGACACATGGCACATCGGCTGACACGTCGGCGTCACCATGCCACGTGTCGGTACTCAGAAATATATCCCCACAGTTTGCAATGAGTGGAAAAACAGTTTTCCTCAGTGTCGCCAGAGAAGATTATCGGCAGTGCCTTCTTTCCAGTCAAAACAGTGTCGTTGCATGGAAAGAGAGATCTGGCTTAGGGCCAAAGATAAGATTCATTCGACTCGGTTCTTGATTGGGCCTTTCAATTAATTTCTTCGAATGGTCCAGCACACATCAGATCCGACTTATTCGCGGGATGGGATGATTTGGTAAAAAATTATAAGAAATGAAGTATTTGGCTTATTAAGAGCACTGGTAGTGATACAAAATTTCTACCAAACACAACATTCATGAGAGTGCATGATAGAAATTTTAATAAAAGATCTCCAATATTTTTGTATTATTAATAAAAAAATATTTGAGACAAAACTTTAATAATACAATTCTCTCATATAAGTGAATCTCATCTTTTTATACACTCTACTCATATGAAAGTAATTGGTCTTTGTGCATATAAGAAATATAAAAAATAATAAATAAATAAATAACTGTTATAAATATATTAATTCATTTAGAACATTTAGATTTTAAAGATTTATGTAAAATTCCAAATGTCAGTGCACGTGGTGCAAAAATGATACCTTTTGTGCTCAAGAAAAATAAGCAGCAAATTAAGCTTTACTAAAATCAATTTTTTTTTTTTTAGGATGCAGGGTGAATGAAGAGACTGGATCAATTGCAGGGTGGTTGGCCTAGTGGGTGACGATTGGGGTTTGGAAGTTTGTTCTGTTTCAGGTCTCAGGTTCGAATACTCTAGCCAGCAAATACATACTTTGAGGCCACGAATCGCAGGCCGTAAGCCCTTTTTCGGAAGGCTTGTTCGGGTTGTAAGGACTTAGTCTGGTGCGTGTAAGCTAGCTCAGAATATCCTACATAACAAAAAATAAATAAATAAATAAATAAGACTAGAGCAATTTTTGAATGTCAAATAATTCAGAAAGTGTTTGGATCATGGTTAGAATAGGAAATTGAAATAAGAAAGGAAAAAAAATATGAATAAAATGAATATAAAATATAAATCTTTTTTTTTTTCTGTTTAAGTTTCTATCTAAATTAATGATATAAACACAAAGTAACTCGTCATTTGAGAATAAAATTGCAAGTTTCACCATCTGCATCTATTAACATGTTTCCTCATGCATAAAACTTTTAATAGTTCTCCTCTCCTTTCTTTTCTTTTCTTTTCTTTTCTTTTTTTCCTCCATGATGGTTGAACTTTAGGTTTATTTTTGAAGAAAAATTCACTTTAAATTGATTATAGTAGAACATATCAAATGTAAACAAACTATGAGTAATTCCATTTTTGCTCTCTTCAAGATACACATTTAATGAAAACATTCTCAATGTATACATTAAAAAAATAAAAATTCTCAATACACGTATCTTTATTCTAATAATGCTCTCTTCAATTTCATAATCCTAATTAATTTTTCTTTCATCCACCGACCTTTCATTTGCCATCATTGCCACCGCTCATAGCCCTCCATTGCTACTACCACTGCCACTCCTATCTCATCCCTATCTAGACCTCAAAAGTGAGTTGTTCGTAACGGGGGCTTGTAGGAGTATATGTTTCATGGCAGAAGGTGGTCAAACACAGATGGAGAAAGAGGCAACGAAAGGGGGTAATGGAAGACAGAGGTAGCGCTGGAGATGGAGAATGGTTGTATTGTTTTAGAATTAGGGTTTAGGTGGAAGAAGATAAAAGCATTATGGTATTTTTATTCTAAATAAAAATGTATTAAATTTATTTTATTAAATGTGTAAATTAAAAAGAATTAGTGTGTGAAAATAAAATTATGTGTAAACTATATCAATTGTGAAATGAGATTGAATCTTTATGGTAGAATTGGGATTTGAGATAGACGAAGAGAAGAAATTGAACATAGCATACTGTGTCAAAGGCTGCTTGGGCTTAATTTGTTAGGCAATGAGTCTGATCATATTTTTTTTACTTCTAGATGTATTTGGAAAGAGACTAAAGGTAAGTTTGGAACCTTCAAAAAAATAATTAAAAAAAAATTAAAAAGTTATTAAAAATAAAAAAATTATAGAATTATATTAAAAAGTTAAGATTTTCTTTATTCTTTATTTTTGTATTTTTTTGTAAAAAGTTAAAAAAATCTTTTTAAACATACTAATTTTTTTCACCTCAATTTTAGTTTAAAAAGTAAAAAATTATTAAAATAACACATTTTTAAACCAATCCTAATATAGTTAAAAAGTCAAATCACTATTGAAAAAGTTTTAAAAAAATAAACTCATAAAAAAAATTCATTCTCTTTCATTTTATTTATTTTTGCATGTTTTCGAGAAAAACACAAAAAAAAAATTCTAAATATATTTGATTATTTTCACATTATATTTTAACTAAAAAATCAAAATTCATTAAAAAGTCAACTTTCCAATGAGCCTTTTCAAAACGGTGCATTTTTAAGAGGTATTGGTCTAGAGATCACTTTATTTTGATCGGCAAAGAATAAGTTTTATAGATGCAAGAATTAAGTACAAAGTACAAAACAAAAAATATCAATAAAGAAAAGGGACGTGCAAAAGCATTACAATAAACTAAATCATCCCAACTAGGTTACCACCAAAAAGCCCATCCTATCATTTGCTAGCACCTCCAAAGTTGGTGAGAAACCAATGAGAAAACCTAGAGATCACTTACTAGTTAATAGTATTAGTAAATTCCGCAAGTTTAGCATAATTATACTGGACTCCCTTAAGGTTTTAATTCATATAACAATTGATTCTGTTTTCAATAAAAATTCGTTAATTGTATGAATAAAAAAAATAATGTCATCATCTTTTATATATTGAAATGTATATTTTACATTGTATATCGTTGTGTTGTGCCTTCAAACTATTAGCATTAATTTTGATCTTTTTAATTTTTTTTTTAAAAAAAGTTTATGTAATTGTCAAAACTATAAAAATCACAATATTTTCCCAAAGTTCAAGTTAGTTTCATGTAACTTACCCTTAAAAAAAGTCTTGAGATCCTTTTTATCCTTAGAAATCTATTGGCGCAATGGTGGATTGGGAGTCTAGTGTTGTCCTTAAAATAAAATTTAAAAAAAAAATTAAAAAAATAAAAAAATTTAAAGATTTGAGCACCCGGGATTCAAGTGGCATTACACACCTAACCACAAACTCATTCACTAATTCTTCAACATCGATCGGTTTGGACACTCCAGCAAAATAGTTTTTTTTTTGTGTCCCTAAACCATTCGAAGAACTTGTTATTAAACAATCCTGACTTTTTTATTTCACTAGTTGGCCCATTCAGTTATAATTAAGCTGCTTATTTATTAATTTTTTTAATATGGCAAAACAAATATTGCACCTCATATCACACCATCTATATTATATATTATGAAATTTTCATTCCGTGCGTAGCACAAATTTGCTACTAGTATTGATAAGGACATTCGGTTCATAAATTGAATTTTAAATTATTTTTTTTTCTAAAAATTCACGAGTTAAAATAGTTTGATTATAAGGACAACTCCGAACAAAATGATCAAACTATGTAGACATATATATATATGGGTAAATTACACTCACCTCCCTTGTGATTTGAATAATTACACAAACCTCCCCTGCTTTACTTGACATTGTCAAGATTCTCCTATTCTGTCAAAGTGGCACAAACAATGTTACTTACATATACTAAATGACCTTATTACTCTTGCTTTGGAGCACGAAAAGACGATAATAGCCTTTGTACCCTAAATCTCTAATTCACTACTATTTTGATTTCAATGAAATTTGTGGGAGAAAGAAGAGAGAGAAAGACAAAATCTTTGAAGAAGACCGGTGTGAACGAATGACGAATAAGCTTGAGATTTTGGTGAGATTTTGGTTCGATCATCGTTACCAGTGCAAAATGTGAAGGAGATTGATCGGTGAAAAGTTAGTTTTAGGGTTTCCAGGTAAGATTTCAAACCTTTTAAATACTTCGATTCTGTTTGTTTTATGGAGTAGTAGTCCAGTTCTTTCATACTTTATCCTGTTTGTTTTCTGGAGTAACAGTCATCTAGCTCATGTTTGTTTTGATTTTGAAACTCTAGATTTGAAGTCCCTTTCGGATTTGTACGCTTTTACGAACGGATGAGCAGTTTAGCTGGGAGATGTTGGGTGACCGGTCATTCATGGGGATGTCCTGCCAAACATCCGGCCAGTCAACCGGCCAAGCCATTTTTTTTTTACATGTTTGGCATTTTTTTTTTGTCTTCTTTTTGTTATGATTTTTGATTTTGTGCAATTATGATTGTATTATATGAACTTTTATTTATGTTTGTTATGAAAGTGGGGATTTGGTTTTGTCAATTTACTGTAAAAAACAGTTTTCTTCTTAATTTTCTTAGAATAATGATTTAAGGAATTTTTTTTTATTGTTTTTGTTATGCAATTATGATTATATGAGCTTTTATTATTATTTTTTTATGTCTCCTACTAATGAATTTTGTTACATTTTGGTGAGTAATTGTTGAATGGAGTTGTTTTTTGTAATTAATTATTACTCATTGTGATCACAATATGGCTGCATTCCCTTATTTTGATCTAATCATCAACTATAAAGGCAAAGTGGGCAGAGTATATGATGTGGACCCAAATATGTATTGCTACATTGATGCCTTGAAGGATGTGGCTGCAATAGTCCTCTCTCACATTGCATGTAGTGAAGCAATTGCATTGTGATATTCTTGGTACTGAGAATATGAGATTAATAGAAAATGATCTTGATGTGTTGGAAATGTTTTATGTGCAAGTTAGGAGTAAAACAATTAACTTATATGTTGATATTGCATATTCTCTTGGAATGGAAGATAGTAAAGATAGAAATGATATTGGAGATAGAAAAAGTGGAGGGGATGGAGTACATACAGCACATGTATGTCATGCCCCAAGTTTTAATTACATGAAAACAATACCAAAGCTTTCAATTTAGGTCCATTTTTTTTTTTAAATTACCAATTACCCTTGAGTAATAGAAATATAATAATACATGTTCTCTCTCTCTCAATGAATATTATAATGACAACAATACATGCCAATCTCCGACTGAGAAGCTACAAATAAATAAATACAAATATCAATATACAACAATTATTTCCTTCACATCCACAATGAATTACACAAACAGACTTATGGACTTCGTAACTCTTCAACCATGAATCCAAATTTTCTTCCTGTAAAAAGATAAAACACCAAGGGGTGAGCACTAATGCCCAGTAGGAATCTCATAGTTCTGAATCAATAACTGACACACAGATAGAAATGATCATGCATGCAGGGTGATACCATATATTAAGGTGACATTTTATAATTTCAAAATATCATAAGGTACCTTTTTCTCAAAAACTATTTAAACACTTTTAAGAAAAACCTTCAGCCATTAAAAATTATCCCTTAACCTTAGAAAACCATAGATCCTAGTGAAACAAACACATTTGAGAAACAACATCATTTGAAAATTATTAACCAATTCCCAAAATATTTCTCATTTAATTTCTATTTTTAATATTCCTCTTTTTCTTTCAGTCTTCCTTTCTACTCATTATATTTATTTAGAACTCCATAACTTCAACTTCAACTTCAACTTCAAGTTCCCTCTTTGGTTTACTACAATTCTCCTATACTCAATTCACACCGTTATTTACACTCTCAAATTTCATTTCAAGATAACACAAGATTAATAAACCCCTTTCAATTCAACCCCTTATTTATTTACAGAACAACACTCATAATTTACCTTTATTGTCACAACTAATTCATTATGTTCACCATCATCAATCCATAATCCCCTTACCCATTTTCGGGTTCCATTCTTTACAATTAATGTCTATGTATGTTTCCTCTTTATACCAAATTACACATCAATTTGCAATTTCACAGATTCATCACAAGTCACAAATAACATTATCAACTCAACACATATCTCTACACAATCCACCTTTTGCCGACTTACTACGGCGGGATAGTGGGCACCCAATCCATTACACTTTCCACCTTTTTCCAGCTACTATACGGCGGGAAGTGAACTCTCAAAAACCATTTTCTCAAAAGCCATTTTCTTCCAAAAATCACATTTCTCCCAAAAACCATTTTCCAACTTTTTAAAACCATCCCCCACATTTGCCGGCTACTATACGGCAGGACGTGGACACCCAAAACATTTTCGAAAACCATCCGTTTTTTCACTTTTGCCAGCTACAATACGGCAGGACTGTGTGGACACCCAAAAATCATTTTTTCACTTTTGCCAGCTACTATACGGCGGGAGTGTGTAGATACCCAAAAATATTTTCCCACATTCGTCCAGCGATAAGCCTAAACAAGGCAATTGGGCACTTTTAATTCAAAACCACCCCCACATTTGCCGGCTACTATACGGCGGGACGTGGGCCCCCAAAAATCTTTTTCAACTCCCCGCGCGGGTACCAACACAACTCAACTCAACACAACTCATGAAAACCCAACATAACTCAACTCAACACAACTCGTCAAAACCTAACACAACTCAACTCAACACAATTCAACATAGTCAACACAATTCAACATAATTCAACACAATTCATTTCAACACCACTAAATGCAATTCAACATAATTCAAGGTGAACTCTTAAATTTTCATTTAATCATTTCATCCCAAGGCTTATCTCATCCATATCATTAACAAATCTTTTTCCCCAAATTTCATTTCACATTATAGCATGATTTACAATATCCATAATAAAGGTTCAATCGCTAATTTTTAACATAATTTTCAAACACCTCCAAAATTCAATTAAACTTGTATATATAATTCAACCTCTCAATTTCATGATTCTACTTTCAATTTAGGCAAAATCATTAATTATCATAATGAGTCAACTTAGGGTTTTCAAGAAACATCAAGACTTTCAAGAAAAATTAAAACTTCTCACACCACTACTTTTTATTCCAATTTCTCCATTGATTATACACCTAAGGTTCAAAATCCACAATCTTAACCCAACAATTGAACCCCAACACTTCAAACCCTAAACCCTCAAATTTCATGATGTAACACTATATACTTAAAAATGTAGATTTTGTATTTATATAATCAAAATACCACAAATCTATCTATTAATGTAAGTATTGAAGAAGAACTAGGACCATTACCTCAAGAATCAAGCAAAAGAGAAAAGCTTTGATGGGATTCCTTCACAAATCCGAACTTCAATCGGTTGAAAAGTGAGATCTTCAAGCATTCTTCACTTTTTTGTAAGGGATCTTGCCCAATTCTTTAAAAAATTAGAGGTATTTAGGCCAAAATCTCTAGGGTTTTTGGACTAAGGGTGAGAGAGATGAAGAGAGAAGATGAAGGCGTGAAAAATGATCTAGAAAAGTGCCTTTAAACTTGTTGAATTTGCACAGTCCGCTCAAGCGTCGCTTTCCACGCTCGAGCGTACCTGCTTCCAACACAAATATGAAAACTTTAAACGGGTATAACTCTCTCATCCAGACTCCTTTCTAGGTCATTCTTATGTCCAAATTGAAGCCCCGAAAACAAGATTTCCAATGGTTCTAACCTCACACACAAATTCAAAGTGTGGAAAAAGAAAAGGGCAAAAGAGTGATGGCTGTTCGTAGGAAAAGTTATCCGAATTAAATTCTTGGTTCACTCTTACTTTACCATTATGTTACCACTTCGATCAATGTCCCAAAATAAAACAAGGAGGTTCCAAATACACTAATAAAAATGTTAAGGGCAATCTCACTTTCCATGCTAGAGTGTCGCTTTCCACACTCGAGCGGCCCGTCTGCAAACACGCGAGATACTGGGAGCAACAATTCTACGCTCAAGCGCCACTTCTTGCGCTCGAGCGGCCATCTGGACAGACTGCAAAAGTATTGGGAGCCTCACAAGCCTGCTCAAGTGTCAACTCCCCCACTCGAGCGGAGGGAAAAGTTCTAGATCGTTCAAATGTAGATGAAGAGTACCGTGAGGACAATGTCTATGGTGTTAGACTTATTTATTTTGATAATTTATTTAATTATGTTTTTAATTTATTTGGAAGAGAAAAATAGAATCAAAATTTATTTTAATGATTTATTTGAAAGAGAAAAATAGAATCAGCATTTATTTTGAAAGAGAAAAATAAAATCAAAATTTATTTTGTCCCATTATTTCTTACCTAAAACCTTTATCCTAAATATTGTTAGAATGTATTTAATATTTGATTAAATCAGGAGTTCAAATAGCTCAAAACAGAGGTTCAAACAGCCCAGCCTAGCAGCAGGCCAAAAGGTTCAAACAACCCAGCACAGCAGCGGGCCAAAAGTTTCAAATGGAAGATATTCAAATTAGTAATGATAGAGTGGAAGAAATTCAAATTAGTAATGATATAGTACAATGGCTATAAATTCAAATGAATACAACGGCTATAAACGGTTATAAATGGCTATAAGTTTCATTATATGTACCAAAGCCTCTAATGTAAATAAGTGACAAGAAAAACCAAAAAATATTCTTTGATCTATAATCACTCACATCTATTCTCTGAAAAATTCTCTGAGAAGTGTTCTTCAATTTTTGTTTACATCCTCTCTCAGAAATTATACACTGAGCCTTATAGCATTAAACTCATCTTTCCTATGTGAGATTTACAGAAAAATCAAAGCTTCATTTTATATATCTATCTTTGAGAGATATTTATTGTAAGCTTTCTTTGAAAGCAAAAATACCATTTCATCTCGTAAAAGTGTTGCAAACACTGTGTTCTTGAAATCTTGAGAGTGATTGTGAGTCACCTAAGATTTGTAAGGGTTTGGGCTTGTGAAGTCTATGTAAAATCCGTGGAGGATTGCTCCATTTGTAAAGAGGTTTCTAGCACCCTGTGAAGCTAGAAGATAGTGAAAAATCTCAAGTGAAGCTTGAGGAGCGGATGTAGGCTTGATTTTTTAGTCAAAAAATCAAAAAGTGACTATAAGTAGTCATATCACTCTCTCTACTTTTTTGTACATCTTTTCGTAAAAATTCAAAAAGTTACAAAAATAGTTTATTCCCAAACGAGGCCACTCCTTTTTTGTTATGAATTCAAATATCTCATTAAAGTGAAAATTACACAAAAAGATATTTACATGTTTGAGTTTAATTTTTTAAGGATAAAAATAGGTTTCTCTAAATATAAAATTACTCATTTGGGCAATCCGCACTATAGAAGATTTGGATTTTTCCTTAGAACAAATCTCACATTATGAATAAAAATGTGACACTCCAATAATATAACACTCGAATATAACACTTCAATGTAATACATTAAAAAACTCATTGGTGTGTTTTTCTCAAACATAACAACGTAATACTTCAAAAAAATTCATTAGTGTATTTTTTAAAACGTAACACTCCAATGTAAAGCACAAAATAAACTTTTTAGTATACTTTTTCCGAACATAATACTCTACTTAATGTAATCCTAAACGTAACACTCAAATATAACACACAAATATATTTAAAAAATTATTCATGTAATTTTTTCAAATATAACACTCATAATTTAAAATTGAGAAGTGCTTCAAACCCCCAGTGGGGGTCCGACCCCCAGTGACGTGGACTCCCCCTATTCGCTGAAAACAAAAACAAAAAAAAAA